>JALDXE010000078.1:0-64539 GCA_023864065.1 Camelina neglecta
GGTCAAATGCATTGGATTGTTACATATTTGACCCTAGAAAGAGTAACATAAGCTTACTGCTTTGAATTCATGTTTTCTCGGTTTTAGCCTGTTTTCTCGGTTTAGCCTGTTTTGGGACAAAATGGGTATAAGTGGTGTCTAAACACTCCAAATTCATTCCGAACTCTTACAATTAGTCAAATGCATTGGATTATCACACATTTTGACCCTAGAAACAGTAACAAAGCTGTTTACTGCTTCGAATCAATGTTTTCTCAGTTTTAGCCTGTTTCGGGACAAAATGGGTATAAGTGTTGTCTAAACACTCCAAATTCAACCCGAACTCTTATAACTAGTCAAATGCATTAGATTGTTACATATTCTAACCCTAGAAAGAGTAACAAAGCTTTTTACTGCTTCGAACCAATGTTTTCTCGGTTTTAGTCTGTTTTCTTGGTTTAAGTCTGTTTTGGGATGAAACGGGTTTAAGTGTTGTCTAAACACTCCATATTCATCCCGAACTCTTACAATTAGTCAAATGCATTGGATTGTCACACATTCTGACCCTAGAAACAGTCACAAAGCTGTTTACTGCTTCGAATCAATGTTTTCTCAGTTTTAGCCTGTTTCGGGACAAAATGGGTATAAGTGGTGTCTAAACACTCCAAATTCATTCCGAACTCTTACAATAAGTCAAATGCATTGGATTGTCAAACATTTTGACCCAAGAAACACAAACAAAGCTGTTTACTGCTTCAAATTAATGTTTTCTCGGTTTTAGCCTGTTTTCTCGTTTTAAGCCTGTTTTGGGACAAAATGGGTATAAGTGTTGTCTAAAGACTCCAAATTCAACCCGAACTCTTATAACTAGTCAAATGCATTAGATTGTTACATATTTTGACCCTTGAAAGGGTAACAAAGCTTTTTACTGCTTCGAACCAATGTTTTCTCAGTTTTAACCTGTTTTCTTGGTTTAAGCCTGTTTTGGGATGAAAAGGGTTTAAGTGTTGTCTAAACACTCCATATTCATCCCGAACTCTTACAAGAAGTCAAATGCATTCGATTGTCACACATTTTGACCCTAGAAAGAGTAACAAAGCTTTTTACTGCTTCGAACCAATGTTTTCTCGGTTTTAGCCTGTTTTCTTGGTTTAAGCCTGTTTTGGGATGAAACGGGTTTAAGTGTTGTCTAAACACTCCATATTCATCCTGAACTCTTACAATTAGTCAAATGCATTGGATTGTCACACATTCTGACCCTAGAAACAGTAACAAAGCTGTTTACTGCTTCGAATCAATGTTTTCTCGGTTTTAGCCTGTTTCGGGACAAAATGGGTATAAGTGGTGTCTAAACACTCCAAATTCATTCCGAACTCTTACAATAAGTCAAATGCATTGGATTGTCAAACATTTTGACCCAAGAAACACAAACAAAGCTGTTTACTGCTTCAAATTAATGTTTTCTCGGTTTTAGCCTGTTTTCTCGTTTTAAGCCTGTTTTGGGACAAAATGGGTATAAGTGTTGTCTAAACACTCCAAATTCAACCCGAACTCTTATAACTAGTCAAATGCATTAGATTGTTACATATTTTGACCCTAGAAAGAGTAACAAAGCTTTTTACTGCTTCGAACCAATGTTTTCAGTTTTAACCTGTTTTCTTGGTTTAAGCCTGTTTTGGATGAAACGGGTTTAAGTGTTGTCTAAACACTCCATATTCATCCCGAACTCTTACAATAAGTCAAATGCATTCGATTGTCACACATTTTGACCCTAGAAACAGTAACAAAGCTTTTTACTGCTTCAATGTTTTTCTCGGTTTTAGCCTGTTTCGGACAAAATGGGTATAAGTGGTGTCTAAACACTCCAAATTCATTCCGAACTCTTACAAAAGTCAAATGCATTGATTGTCACATTTTGACCCAAAAACACAACAAAGCTGTTTACTGCTTCGAATTAATGTTTTCTCGGTTTTAGCCTGTTTTCTCGTTTTAAGCTTGTTTTGGGACAAAATGGGTATAAGTGTTGTCTAATCACTCCAAATTCAACCCGAACTCTTATAGCTAGTCAAATGCATTAGATTGTTACATATTTGACCCTAGAAAGAGTAACATAGCTTTTTACTGCTTGAATCAATGTTTTATCGGTTTTAGCCTGTTTTCTGTTTAAGCCTGTTTTGGGATGAAACGGGTTTAAGTGTTGTCTAAACACTCCACATTCATCCCGAACTCTTACAATTAGTCAAATGCATTGATTGTCACACATTCTGATCCTAGAAACAGTAACAAAGCTGTTTACTGCTTCGAATCAATGTTTTCGGTTTTAGCCTGTTTGGACAAAATTGGTATATGTGGTGTCTAAACATTCCAAATTCATTCCGAACTCTTACAATAAGTCAAATGCATTGCATTGTCACACATTTTGACCCTAGAAAGAGTAACAAAGCTTTTACTGCTTTGAATTAATGTTTTCTCAGTTTTAGCATGTTTTCTCGTTTTAAGCCTATTTTGGGATCAAACGGGTTTAAGTGTTGTCTAAACACTCCAAATTCAACCCGAACTCATATAACTAGTCAAATGCATTAGATTGTTACATATTTTGACCCTAGAAAGAGTAACATAGCTTTTTACTGCTTTGAATAAATGTTTTCTTGGTTTTAGCCTGTTTTCTCGGTTTAAGCCTATTTTGGGATGAAACGGGTTTAAGTGTTGTCTAAACACTCCATATTCATCCCGAACTCTTACAATTAGTCAAATGCATTGGATTGTCACACATTCTGACCCTAGAAACAGTAACAAAGGTGTTTACTGCTTCGAATCAATGTTTTCTCAGTATTAGCCTGTTTCGGGACAAAATGGGTATAAGTGGTGTCTAAACACTCCAAATTCATTCCGAACTCTTATAAAAAGTCAAATGCATTGGATTATCACACATTTTGACCCTAGAAACAGTAACAAAGCTGTTTACTGCTTCGAATCAATGATTTCTCAGTTTTAGCCTGTTTCGGGACAAAACGGGTTTAAGTGTTGTCTAAACACTCCAAATTCAACCCGAACTCTTATAATAGTCAAATGCATTAGATTGTTACATATTCTGACCCTAGAAGGAGTAACAAAGCTTTACTGCTTCAACCAATGTTTTCGGTTTTAGTCTGTTTTCTTGGTTTAAGTCTGTTTTGGGATGAAACGTTAAGTGTTGTCTAAACACTCCAAATTCATCCCGAACTCTTACAATTAGTCAAATGCATTGATTGTCACACATTTCTGACCCTAGAAACAGTAACAAAGCTGTTTACTGCTTCGAATCAATGTTTTCTCAGTTTTAGCCTGTTTCGGGACAAAATGGGTATAAGTGGTGTCTAAACACTCCAAATTCATTCCGAACTCTTACAATAAGTCAAATGCATTGGATTGTCACATTTTGACCCAAGAAACACAAACAAAGCTGTTTACTGCTTCAAATTAATGTTTTCTCGGTTTTAGCCTGTTTTCTCGTTTAAGCCCGTTTTGGGACAAAATGGGTATAAGTGTTGTCTAAACACTCCAAATTCAACCCGAACTCTTATAACTAGTCAAATGCATTAGATTGTTACATATTTTGACCCTAGAAAGAGTAACAAAGCTTTTACTGCTTCGAACCAATGTTTTCTCAGTTTTAACCTGTTTTTTGGTTTAAGCCTGTTTTGGGATGAAACGGGTTTAAGTGTTGTCTAAACACTCCATATTCGTCCCGAACTCTTACAATTAGTCAAATGCATTGGATTGTCACACATTCTGTCCTTAGAAACAGTAACAAAGCTGTTTACTGCTTCGAATCAATGTTTTCTCAGTTTTAGCCTGTTTCGGCACAAAATGGGTATAAGTGGTGTCTAAACACTCCAAATTCATTCCGAACTCTTACAAAAAGTCAAATGCATTGGATTGTCACACATTTTGACCCTAGAAACACAAACAAAGCTGTTTACTGCTTCGAATTAATGTTTTCTCGGTTTTAGCCTGTTTTCTCGTTTTAAGCCTGTTTTGGGACAAAATGGGTATAAGTGTTGTCTAAACACTCCAAATTCAACCCGAACTCTTATAACTAGTCAAATGCATTAGATTTTTACATATTTGACCCTAGAAAGAGTAACATAGCTTTTTACTGCTTTGAATCAATGTTTTATCGGTTTTAGCCTGTTTTCTCGGTTTAAGCCTGTTTTGGGATGAAACGGGTTTAAGTGTTGTCTAAACACTCCACATTCATCCCGAACTCTTACAATTAGTCAAACGCATTGGATTGTCACACATTCTGATCCTAGGAACAGTAACAAAGCTGTTTACTGCTTCGAATCAATGTTTTCTCGGTTTTAGCCTGTTTCGGGACAAAATTGGTATATGTGGTGTCTAAACATTCCAAATTCATTCCGAACTCTTACAATAAGTCAAATGCATTGCATTGTCACACATTTTGACCCTAGAAAGAGTAACAAAGCTTTTTACTGCTTTGAATTAATGTTTTCTCAGTTTTAGCATGTTTTCTCGTTTTAAGCCTGTTTTGGGATAAAACGGGTTTAAGTGTTGTCTAAACACTCCAAATTCAACCCGAACTCATATAACTAGTCAAATGCATTAGATTGTTACATATTTTGACCCTAGAAAGAGTAACATAGCTTTTTACTGCTTTGAATAAATGTTTTCTTGGTTTTAGCCTGTTTTCTCGGTTTAAGCCTATTTTGGGATGAAACGGGTTTAAGTGTTGTCTAAACACTCCATATTCATCCCGAACTCTTACAATTAGTCAAATGCATTGGATTGTCACACATTCTGACCCTAGAAACAGTAACAAAGGTGTTTACTGCTTCGAATCAATGTTTTCTCAGGATTAGCCTGTTTCGGGACAAAATGGGTATAAGTGGTGTCTAAACACTCCAAATTCATTCCGAACTCTTACAATAAGTCAAATGCATTGGATTATCACACATTTTGACCCTAGAAACAGTAACAAAGCTGTTTACTGCTTCTAATCAATGTTTTCTCAGTTTTAGCCTGTTTCGGGACAAAACGGGTTTAAGTGTTGTCTAAACACTCCAAATTCAACCCGAACTCTTATAACTAGTCAAATGCATTAGATTGTTACATATTCTAACCCTAGAAGGAGTAACAAAGCTTTTTACTGCTTCGAACCAATGTTTTCTCGGTTTTAGTCTGTTTTCTGGTTTAAGCCTCGTTTTGGGATAAACGGGTTTAAGTGTTGTCTAAACACTCCATATTCATCCCGAACTCTTACAATTAGTCAAATGCATTGGATTGTGACATATTCTGACCCTAGAAACAGTAACAAAGCTGTTTACTGCTTCGAATCAATGTTTTCTCAGTTTTAGCCTGTTTCGGGACAAAATGGGTATAAGTGGTGTCTAAACACTCCAAATTCATTACGAACTCTTACAATAAGTCAAATGCATTGGATTGTCAAACATTTTGACCCAAGAAACACAAACAAAGCTGTTTACTGCTTCAAATTAATGTTTTCTCGGTTTTAGCCTGTTTTCTCGTTTTAAGCCTGTTTTGGGACAAAATGGGTATAAGTGTTGTCTAAAGACTCCAAATTCAACCCGAACTCTTATAACTAGTCAAATGCATTAGATTGTTACATATTTTGACCCTTGAAAGAGTAACAAAGCTTTTTACTGCTTCGAACCAATGTTTTCTCAGTTTTAACCTGTTTTCTTGGTTTAAGCCTGTTTTGGGATGAAACGGGTTTAAGTGTTGTCTAAACACTCCATATTCATCCCGAACTCTTACAATAAGTCAAATGCATTCGATTGTCACACATTTTGACCCTAGAAAGAGTAACAAAGCTTTTTACTGCTTCGAACCAATGTTTTCTCGGTTTTAGCCTGTTTCGGGACAAAATGGGTATAAGTGGTGTCTAAACACTCCAAATTCATTCCGAACTCTTACAAAATGTCAAATGCATTGGATTGTCACACATTTTGACCCAAAAAACACAACAAAGCTGTTTACTGTTTCGAATTAATGTTTTCTCGGTTTTAGCCTGTTTTCTCGTTTTAAGCTTGTTTTGGGACAAAATGGGTATAAGTGTTGTCTAATCACTCCAAATTCAACCCGAACTCTTATAGCTAGTCAAATGCATTAGATTGTTACATATTTGACCCTAGAAAGAGTAACAAAGCTTTTTACTGCTGTGAATCAATGTTTTCTCGGTTTTAGCCTGTTTTTTCGGTTTAAGCCTGTTTTGGGATGAAACGGGTTTAAGTGTTGTCTAAACACAACAAATTCATCCCGAACTCTTACAATTAGTCAAATGCATTGGATTGTCACACATTCTGACCCTAGGAACAGTAACAAAGCTGTTTACTGCTTCGAATCAATGTTTTCTCGGTTTTAGCCTGTTTCGGGACAAAATCGGTATATGTGGTGTCTAAACACTCCAATTCATTCCGAACTCTTACAATAAGTCAAATGCATTGGCTTGTCAAACATTTTGACCCAAGAAACACAAACAAAGCTGTTTACTGCTTCGAATTAATGTTTTCTCGGTTTTAGCCTGTTTTCTCGTTTTAAGCCTGGTTTGGGACAAAATGGGTATAAGTGTTGTCTAAACACTCCAAATTCAACCCGAACTCTTATAATTAGTCAAATGCATTAGATTGTTACATATTTTGACCCTAGAAAGAGTAACAAAGCTTTTTACTGCTTCGAATCAATGTTTTCTCGGTTTTAGCCTGTTTTCTTTAAGCCTGTTTTGGGATGAAACGGGTTTAAGTGTTTTCTAAACACTCCATATTCATCCCGAACTCTTACAATTAGTCAAATGCATTGGATTGTCACACATTCTGACCCTAGAAACAGTAACAAAGCTGTTTACTGCTTCGAATCAATGTTTTCTCAGGTTGTAGCCTGTTTGGGACAAAATGGGTATAAGTGGTGTCTAAACACTCCAAATTCATCCCGAACTCTTACAATAAGTCAAATGCATTGGATTGTCACACATTTTGACCCTAAAAACACAAACAAAGCTGTTTACTGCTTCGAATTAATGTTTTCTCGGTTTTAGCCTGTTTTCTCGTTTTAAGCCCGTTTTGGGACAAAATGGGTATAAGTGTTGTCTAAACACTCCAAATTCAACCGAACTCTTATAACTAGTCAAATGCATTAGATTGTTACATATTTTGACCCTAGAAAGAGTAACATAGCTTTTACTTTGAATCAATGTTTTCTCGGTTTTAGCCTGTTTTCTCGGTTTAAGCCTGTTTGGGATGAAACGGGTTTAAGTGTTGTCTAAACACTCCAAATTCATCCCGAACTCTTACAATTAGTCAAATGCATTGGATTGTCACACATTCTGACCCTAGAAACAGTAACAAAGCTGTTTACTGCTTCGAATCAATGTTTTCGGTTTTAGCCTGTTTCGGGACAAAATGGGTATATGTGGTGTCTAAACACTCCAAATTCATTCCGAACTCTTACAATAAGTCAAATGCATTGGATTGTCACACTTTTGACCCAAAACACAAACAAAGCTGTTTACTGCTTGAATTAATGTTTTCTCGGTTTTATCCTGTTTTCTCGTTTTAAGCCTCTTTTGGGACAAAATGTGTATAAGTCTTGTCTAAACACTCCAAATTCAACCCGAACTCTTATAACTAGTCAAATGCATTAGATTGTTACATATTTTGACCCTAGAAAGAGTAACAAAGCTTTTTACTGCTTCGAACCAATGTTTTCTCGGTTTTAGCCTGTTTTCTTGGTTTTAAGCCTGTTTTGGGATGAAACGGGTTTAAGTGTTGTCTAAACACTCCATATTCATCCCGAACTCTTACAATTAGTCAAATGCATTGGATTGTCACACAATCTGACCCTAGAAACAGTAACAAAGCTGTTTACTGCTTCGAATCAATGTTTTCTCGGTTTTAGCCTGTTTCGGGACAAAATCGGTATATGTGGTGTCTAAACACTCCAATTCATTCCGAACTCTTACAATAAGTCAAATGCATTGGATTGTCAAACATTTTGACCCAAGAAACACAAACAAAGCTGTTTACTGCTTCGAATTAATGTTTTCTCGGTTTTATCCTGTTTTCTCGTTTTAAGCCTGGTTTGGGACAAAATGGGTATAAGAGTTGTCTAAACACACCAAATTCAACCCGAATTCTTATAACTAGTCAAATGCATTAGATTGTTACATATTTTGACCCTAGAAAGAGTAACATAGCTTTTTACTGCTTTGAATCAATGTTTTCTCGGTTTTAGCCTGTTTTCTGTTTAAGCCTGTTTTGGGATGAAACGGGTTTAAGTGCTTCTAAACACTCCATATTCATCCCGAACTCTTACAATTAGTCAAATGCATTGGATTGTCACACATTCTGACCCTAGAAACAGTAACAAAGCTGTTTACTGCTTCGAATCAATGTTTTCTCGTTTTAGCCTGTTTCGGGACAAAATGGGTATAAGTGGTGTCTAAACACTCCAAATTCATTCCGAACTCTTACAAAAGTCAAATGCATTGATTGTCACACATTTTGACCCAAAAACACAAACAAAGCTGTTTACTGCTTCGAATTAATGTTTTCTCAGTTTTAGCTTGTTTTCTCGTTTTAAGCCTGTTTTGGGACAAAATGGGTATAAGTCTTGTCTAAACACTCCAAATTCAACCTGAACTCTTATAACTAGTCAAATGCATTAGATTGTTACATATTTTGACCCTAGAAAGAGTAACATAGCTTTTACTTTTGAATCAATGTTTTCTCGGTTTTAGCCTGTTTTCTGGTTTAAGCCTCGTTTTGGGATGAAACGGGTTTAAGTGTTGTCTAAACACTCCAAATTCATCCCGAACTCTTACAATTAGTCAAATGCATTGGATTGTCACACATTCTGACCCTAGGAACAGTAACAAAGCTGTTTACTGCTTCAAATCAATGTTTTCTCGGTTTTAGCCTGTTTCGGGACAAAATGGGTATATGTAGTGTCTAAACACTCCAAATTCATTCCGAACTCTTACAATAAGTCAAATGCATTGGATTGTCACACTTTTTGACCCAAGAAACACAAACAAAGCTGTTTACTGCTTCGAATTAATGTTTTCTCAGTTTTAGCCTGTTTTCTCGTTTTAAGCCTGTTTGGGACAAAATGGGTATAAGTGTTGTCTAAACACTCCAAATTCAACCTGAACTCTTATAACTAGTCAAATGCATTAGATTGTTACATATTTGACCCTAGAAAGAGTAACATAGCTTTTACTGCTTTGAATCAATGTTTTCTCGGTTTTAGCCTGTTTTCTCGGTTTAAGCCTCGTTTTGGGATGAAACGAGTTTAAGTGTTGTCTAAACACTCCAAATTCATCCCGAACTCTTACAATTAGTCAAATGTATTGGATTGTCACACATTCTGACCCTAGAAACAGCAACAAAGCTGTTTACTGTTCGAATCAATGTTTTCTCGGTTTTAGCCTGTTTCGGGACAAAATCGGTATATGTGGTGTCTAAACACTCCAAATTCATTCCGAACTCTTACAATAAGTAAAATGCATTGGATTGTCACACATTTTGACCCAAGAAACATAAACAAAGCTGTTTACTGCTTTGAATTAATGTTTTCTCAGTTTTAGCCTGTTTTCTCAGTTTTAGACTGTTTCGGGACAAAATGGGTATAAGTGTTGTCTAAACACTCCAAATTCAACCCGAACTCTTATAACTAGTCAAATGCATTAGATTGTTACATATTTTGACCCTAGAAAGAGTAACATAGCTTTTTACTTCTTTGAATCAATGTTTTCTCGGTTTTAGCCTGTTTTCTCGGTTTAAGCCTGTTTTGGGATGAAACGAGTTTAAGTGTTGTCTAAACACTCCAAATTCATCCCGAACTCTTACAATTAGTCAAATGTATTGGATTGTCACACATTCTGACCCTAGAAACAGCAACAAAGCTGTTTACTGTTCGAATCAATGTTTTCTCGGTTTTAGCCTGTTTCGGGACAAAATCGGTATATGTGGTGTCTAAACACTCCAAATTCATTCCGAACTCTTACAATAAGTAAAATGCATTGGATTGTCACACATTTTGACCCAAGAAACATAAACAAAGCTGTTTACTGCTTTGAATTAATGTTTTCTCAGTTTTAGCCTGTTTTCTCGTTTTAGACTGTTTTGGGACAAAATGGGTATAAGTGTTGTCTAAACACTCCAAATTCAACCCGAACTCTTATAACTAGTCAAATGCATTAGATTGTTACATATTTTGACCCTAGAAAGAGTAACATAGCTTTACTGCTTGAATCAATGTTTTCTCGGTTTTAGCCTGTTTTCTCGGTTTAAGCCTGTTTTGGGATGAAACGGGTTTAAGTGTTGTCTAAACACTCCAAATTCATCCCGAACTCTTACAATTAGTCAAATGCATTGGATTGTCACAATTCTGACCCTAGAAACAGTAACAAAGCTGTTTACTGCTTCGAATCAATGTTTTCTCGGTTTTAGCCTGTTTCGGGACAAAATCGGTATATGTAGTGTCTAAACACTCCAAATTCATTCCGAACTCTTACAATAAGTCAAATGCATTGGATTGTCACACTTTTGACCCAAGAAACACAAACAAAGCTGTTTACTGCTTTGAATTAATGTTTTCTCAGTTTTAGCCTGTTTTCTCTGTTTTAGCCTGTTTCGGGACAAAATGGGTATAAGTGTTGTCTAAACACTCCAAATTCAACCCGAACTCTTATAACTAGTCAAATGCATTAGATTGTTACATATTTTGACCCTAGAAAGAGTAACATAGCTTTTTACTGCTTTGAATCAATGTTTTCTCGGTTTTAGCCTGTTTTCTCGGTTTAAGCCTGTTTTGGGATGAAATGGGTTTAAGTGTTGTCTAAACACTCCAAATTCATCCCGAACTCTTACAATTAGTCAAATGCATTGGATTGTCACACATTCTGACCCTAGGAACAGTAACAAAGCTGTTTACTGCTTCGAATCAATGTTTTCTCGGTTTTAGCCTGTTTCGGGACAAAATCGGTATATGTAGTGTCTAAACACTCCAAATTCATTCTGAACTCTTACAATAAGTCAAATGCATTGGATTGTCACACTTTTTGACCCAAGAAACACAAACAAAGCTGTTTACTGCTTCGAATTAATGTTTTCTCAGTTTTAGCTTGTTTTCTCGTTTTAAGCCTGTTTTGGGACAAAATGGGTATAAGTCTTGTCTAAACACTCCAAATTCAACATGAACTCTTATAACTAGTCAAATGCATTAGATTGTTACATATTTTGACCCTAGAAAGAGTATCATAGCTTTTTACTGCTTTGAATAAATGTTTTCTCGGTTTTAGCCTGTTTTCTCGGTTTAAGCCTGTTTTGGGATGAAACGAGTTTAAGTGTTGTCTAAACACTCCAAATTCATCCCGAACTCTTACAATAAGTCAAATGCATTGGATTGTCACACATTTTGACCCAAGAAACACAAACAAAGCTGTTTACTGCTTTGAATTAATGTTTTCTCAGTTTTAACCTGTTTTCTCAGTTTTAGCCTGTTTCGGGACAAAATGGATATAAGTGTTGTCTAAACACTCCAAATTCAACCCGAACTCTTATAACTAGTCAAATGCATTAGATTGTTACATATTTTGACCCTAGAAAGAGTAACATAGCTTTTTACTGCTGTGAATCAATGTTTTCTCGGTTTTAGCCTGTTTTCTCGGTTTAAGCCTGTTTTGGGATGAAACGGGTTTAAGTGTTGTCTAAACACTCCAAATTCATCCCGAACTCTTACAATTAGTCAAATGCATTGGATTGTCACACATTCTGACCCTAGGAACAGTAACAAAGCTGTTTACTGCTTCGAATCAATGTTTTCTCGGTTTTAGCCTGTTTCGGGACAAAATCGGTATAAGTGGTGTCTAAACACTCCAAATTCATTCCGAACTCTTATAATAAGTCAAATGCATTGCATTGTCACACATTTTGACCCAAGAAACACAAACAAAGCTGTTTACTGCTTTGAATTAATGTTTTCTCAGTTGTAGCCTGTTTTCGTTTTAAGCCTGTTTTGGGACAAAATGTGTATAAGTCTTGTCTAAACACTCCAAATTCATTCCGAACTCTTACAAAAAGTCAAATGCATTGGATTGTCACACATTTTGACCCCAAAACACAAACAAAGCTGTTTACTGCTTCGAATTAATGTTTTCTCGGTTTTAGCCTGTTTTCTCGTTTTAAGCTTGTTTTGGGACAAAATGGGTATAAGTGTTGTCTAAACATTCCAAATTCAACCCGAACTCTTATAACTAGTCAAATACATTAGATTGTTACATATTTTGACCCTAGAAAGAGTAACATAGCTTTTTACTGCTTTGAATCAATGTTTTCTCGGTTTTAGCCTGTTTTCTCGGTTTAAGCCTGTTTTGGGATGAAACGGGTTTAAGTGTTGTCTAAACACTCCATATTCATCCCGAACTCTTACAATTAGTCAAATGCATTGCATTGTCACACATTATGACCCTAGGAACAGTAACAAAGCTGTTTATTGCTTCGAATCAATGGTTTCTCGGTTTTAGCCTGTTTCGGGACAAAATCGGTATATGTGGTGTCTAAACACTCCAAATTCGTTGCGAACTCCTACAATAAGTCAAATGCATTGGATTGTCACACATTTTGACCCAAGAAACACAAACAAAGCTGTTTACTGCTTCGAATTAATGTTTTCTCAGTTGTAGCCTGTTTTCTCGTTTTAAGCCTGTTTTGGGACAAAATGGGTATAAGTCTTGTCTAAACACTCCAAATTCAACCTGAACTCTTATAACTAGTCAAATGCATTAGATTGTTACAAATTTTGACCCTAGAAAGAGTAACATAGCTTTTACTGCTGTGAATCAATGTTTTCTCGGTTTTAGCCTGTTTTCTCGTTTAAGCCTGTTTTGGGATGAAACGGGTTTAAGTGTTGTCTAAACACTCCAAATTCATCCCGAACTCTTACAATTAGTCAAATGCATTGGATTGTCACACAATCTGACCTAGGAACAATAACAAAGCTGTTTACTGCTTCGAATCAATGTTTTCTCGGTTTTAGCCTGTTTCGGGACAAAATCGGTATATGTGGTGTCTAAACACTCCAAATTCGTTGCGAACTCCTACAATAAGTCAAATGCATTGGATTGTCACACATTTTGGCCCAAGAAACACAAACAAAGCTGGTTACTGCTTCGAATTAATGTTTTCTCAGTTGTAGCCTGTTTTCTCGTTTTAAGCCTGTTTTGGGACAAAATGGGTATAAGTCTTGTCTAAACACTCCAAATTCAACCCGAACTCTTATAACTAGTCAAATGCATTAGATTGTTACATGTTTTGACCCTAGAAAGAGTAACAAAGCTTTTAACAACTTCGAACCAATGTTTTCTCGGTTTTAGCCTGTTTTCTTGGCTTAAGCCTGTTTTGGGATGAAACGGGTTGAAGTGTTTTCTAAACACTCCATATTCATCCCGAACTCTTACAATTAGTCAAATGCATTGGATTGCCACACATTCTGACCCTAGAAACAGTAACAAAACTGTTTACTTCTTCGAATCAATGTTTTCTCGGTTTTAGCCTGTTTCGGGACAAAATGGGTATATGTTGTGTCTAAACACTCCAAATTCATTCCAAACTCTTACAATAAGTCAAATGCATTGCGTTGTCACACTTTTTGACCCAAGAAATACAAACAAAGCTGTTTACTGCTTCGAATTAATGTTTTCTTAGTTTTAGCCTGTTTTCTCGTTTTAAGCCTGTTTTGGGACAAAATGGGTATAAGTGTTGTCTAAACACTCCAAATTCAACCCGAACTCTTATAACTAGTCAAATGCATTAGGTTGTTACATATTTTGACCCTAGAAAGAGTAACATAGCTTTTTACTGCTTTGAATCAATGTTTTCTCGGTTTTAGCCTGTTTTCTCGGTTTAAGCCTGTTTTGGGATGAAACGGGTTTAAGTGTTGTCTAAACACTCCATATTCATCCCGAACTCTTACAATTAGTCAAATGCATTGCATTGTCACACATTATGACCCTAGGAACAGTAACAAAGCTGTTTATTGCTTCGAATCAATGGTTTCTCGGTTTTAGCCTGTTTCGGGACAAAATCGGTATATGTGGTGTCTAAACACTCCAAATTCGTTGCGAACTCTTACAATAAGTCAAATGCATTGGATTGTCACACATTTTGACCCAAGAAACACAAACAAAGCTGTTTACTGCTTCGAATTAATGTTTTCTCAGTTGTAGCCTGTTTTCTCGTTTTAAGCCTGTTTTGGGACAAAATGGGTATAAGTCTTGTCTAAACACTCCAAATTCAACCTGAACTCTTATAACTAGTCAAATGCATTAGATTGTTACAAAATTTTGACCCTAGAAAGAGTAACATAGCTTTTTACTGCTGTGAATCAATGTTTTCTCGGTTTTAGCCTGTTTTCTCGGTTTAAGCCTGTTTTGGGATGAAACGGGTTTAAGTGTTGTCTAAACACTCCAAATTCATCCCGAACTCTTACAATTAGTCAAATGCATTGGGTTGTCACACAATCTGACACTAGGAACAATAACAAAGCTGTTTACTGCTTCGAATCAATGTTTTCTCGGTTTTAGCCTGTTTCGGGACAAAATCGGTATATGTGGTGTCTAAACACTCCAAATTCGTTGCGAACTCCTACAATAAGTCAAATGCATTGGATTGTCACACATTTTGACCCAAGAAACACAAACAAAGCTGTTTACTGCTTCGAATTAATGTTTTCTCAGTTGTACCTGTTTTCTCGTTTTAAGCCTGTTTTGGGACAAAATGGGTATAAGTCTTGTCTAAACACTCCAAATTCAACCCGAAATCTTATAACTAGTCAAATGCATTAGATTGTTACATGTTTTGACCCTAGAAAGAGTAACAAAGCTTTTAACAACTTCGAACCAATGTTTTCTCGGTTTTAGCCTGTTTTCTTGGCTTAAGCCTGTTTTGGGATGAAACGGGTTGAAGTGTTTTCTAAACACTCCATATTCATCCCGAACTCTTACAATTAGTCAAATGCATTGGATTGCCACACATTCTGACCCTAGAAACAGTAACAAAACTGTTTACTGCTTCGAATCAATGTTTTCTCGGTTTTAGCCTGTTTCGGGACAAAATGGGTATATGTTGTGTCTAAACACTCCAAATTCATTCCAAACTCTTACAATAAGTCAAATGCATTGCGTTGTCACACTTTTTGACCCAAGAAATACAAACAAAGCTGTTTACTGCTTCGAATTAATGTTTTCTTAGTTTTAGCCTGTTTTCTCGTTTTAAGCCTCTTTTGGGACAAAATGGGTATAAGTGTTGTCTAAACACTCCAAATTCAACCCGAACTCTTATAACTAGTCAAATGCATTACGTTGTTATATATTTTGACCCTAGAAAGAGTAACATAGCTTTTTACTGCTTTGAATCAATGTTTTCTCGGTTTTAGCCTGTTTTCTCGGTTTAAGCCTGTTTTGGGATGAAACGGGTTTAAGTGTTGTCTAAACACTCCATATTCATCCCGAACTCTTACAATTAGTCAAATGCATTGGATTGTCACACATTCTGACCCTAGGAACAGTAATAAAGCTGTTTACTGCTTCGAATCAATGTTTTCTCGGTTTTAGCCTGTTTCGGGACAAAATCAGTATATGTGGTGTCTAAACACTCCAAATTCATTCCGAACTCTTATAATAAGTCAAATGCATTGCCTTGTCACACATTTTGACCCAAGAAACACAAACAAAGCTGTTTACTGCTTTGAATCAATGTTTTCTCGGTTTTAGCCTGTTTTCTCGTTTTAAGCCTCTTTTGGGACAAAATGGGTATTAGTGTTGTCTAAACACTCCAAATTCAACCGGAACTCTTATAACTAGTCAAATGCATTAGATTGTTACATATTTTGACCCTAGAAAGAGTAACATAGCTTTTTACTGCTTTGAATCGATGTTTTCTCGGTTTTAGCCTGTTTTCTCGGTTTAAGCCTGTTTTGGGATGAAACGGGTTTAAGTGTTGTCTAAACACTCCAAATTCATCCCAAACTCTTACAATTAGTCAAATGCATTGGATTGTCACACATTCTGACCCTAGGAACAGTAACAACGCTGTTTACTGCTTCGAATCAATGTTTTCTAGGTTTTAGCCTGTTTTCTTGGTTTAAGCCTGTTTTGGGATGAAACGGGTTTAAGTGTTGTCTAAACACTCCATATTCATCCCGAACTCTTACAATTAGTCAAATGCATTGGATTGTCACACATTTTGACCCAAGAAACAATAACAAAGCTGTTTACTGCTTCGAATCAATGGTTTCTCGGTTTTAGCCTGTTTCGGGACAAAATCGGTATATGTGGTGTCTAAACACTCCAAATTCATTCCGAACTCTTACAATAAATCAAATGCATTGGATTGTCACACATTTTGACACTAGAAAGAGTAACAAAGCTTTTTACTGCTTCGAACTAATGTTTTCTCGGTTTTAGCCTGTTTTCTCGTTTTAAGCCTGTTTTGGGACAAAATGGGTATAAGTGTTGTCTAAACACTCCAAATTCAACCCGAACTCTTACAATAAGTCAAATGCATTGGATTGTCACACATTTTGACCCTAGAAAGAGTAACATAGCTTTTTACTGCTTTGAATCAATGTTTTCTCGGTTTAAGCCTGTTTTGGGATGAAACGGGTTTAAGTGTTGTCTAAACACTCCAAATTCATCCCAAACTCCTACAATTAGTCAAATACATTGGATTGTCACACATTCTGACCCTTGGAACAATAACAAAGCTGTTTACTGCTTCGAATCAATGTTTTCTCGGTTTTAACCTGTTTCGGGACAAAATCGGTATATGTGGTGTCTAAACACTCCAAATGTTAGTTTAAGCGGAAGTAAAGAGGAGGACTCGAGGAAGAAAGAGTGAAATCGGCAATAGGAATAAGAGAAACATAGGATTCTATTAGTATATCATGTTACAAGGTGGCTGCAAGCCTTTTTATGGGGACAAACATTAGGGCTACTCCCTCATGTGAGACATACAAGTTTGATAGGGACATAAGGAGAGAGACACTAATCCCCAAGGTGAAAGCGACCTCACTTGGTCTCCCACAAAGGTACAAACACGTGACTACCTTCTTCTTTCTCTTCTAACGGCTATAAGGTAGTTTTCGATCCTTCTAATGGGCTTTAGGTCTTTGTGGTCTCCTCTTTACTCCATGGGACATGATAAGATCCGGCCCTTTACCTAACTCGTACGGATGGCCCTTGTACGGACGGCCCTTGTTCCTCACTCATACGGACGGACACCTCCTATCTTATGGTCCTACTCAATACTCCCCTCAAGCTTAGCCGAATGCAATGGCTAAGCTTGGAACCCGTGAAGGATCACCTCGTTAAAAACCTTAGCCTAGAAAACCTCATGGGACAAAACTATGTTAAGGAAAAGAGTGTGATCTCCACGAGTTAGGTGAGTGACCTACGGCCGTGTAGGATCTACAAGTCCCAGCTTCTTATGAATGTACTCACAAACTTGGGGACTCGCAGCCTTGGTGAAGATGTCCGCTAACTGATCTTGACTTGGAGTGTGACATGGTAGGACCACTCCTTCTTCAATCTTTTCCCTAACCTTGTGACAATCTACCTCAATGTGTTTGGTTCTCTCATGGAATACTGAATTTGTGGCAATATGTATTGCGGCATTGTTGTCACAATGCATGGTGATTGGCTTTTCAGATTCAACTCCAAGGTCCTTAAGAAGTGCTTTGAGCCAGGTCAGTTCGTTGGTGAGCTTCTTCATGGCCCTATATTCGGACTCAGCACTCGAGCAAGACACAACCTTTTGCTTCTTTGACTTCCAGGTCACAAGATTACCACCAAGAAACGTGCAATACCCCGTTGTCGACCTCCTGTCCATTGTATCTCCAGCGTAGTCGGCGTCGCAATATCCTACCAGCTCCGTGTTATCGTTCTTACCCATCCAGATACCCTGGCCGGGACTCCCCTTTAGGTAGCAAAGAATTCTCTCTACCGTGTACCAATCGAAGTTTGTTGGTGCGTTCATATGTTGGCTAACTTGGTTCACCGCGTAACATAGATCCGGTCTGGTGATCGTAAGGTAGATCAACTTGCCCACAAGCCTACGATATCTCCCCGCATCCTCATATGGCTCAGCCAGCTTATTAACCGAAGTATTCGGCATGTTCTTCATCTCCCTCTTTCGCTTGACCTGGTAGCCTTCCTCAAGTGGTGTAGAGACAGGTTTAGCACCAAGCTTACCGGTTTCTCGGAGAAGATCAAGAGTATACTTCCGTTGAGAGAGAAACAACCCCTCCGGAGAGCGAGAGATTTCGATCCCGAGGAAGTATTTGAGCTCCCCAAGATCCTTAATATCAAAGGCGGAGTGAAGAAGAGCTTTAGTGGTAGAGATCCCTTATTTATCATCACCCGAGATGATGATGTCATCAACGTATACAAGGACCACCACACGACCACCGGCAGTACGAAGAGTGAAGAGCGTGTGGTCCGCCTCAGACCGCTTGAAACCATTGGTGCGGAGCGTGGAGCTAAGTTTGTGATACCACGCCTAGGGGATTGTTTCAAGCCATAGATGGCCTTGCGAAGCCGAAGGACCTTCCCGGGGGCAACTATATCCTCCAAGCCCGGAGGAGGGTGCATGTAGACCTCTTCTTCAAGCTCCCCCTGAAGGAAAGCATTCTTGACGTCCATCTGCCATAAGTCCCAAGACAAATTGGTGGCAAGGGAAAGGACAACACGAACAGTGTGGAGTTTCGCAACAGGGGCAAACGTATCCGTATAATCGGTGCCATACGTTTGTGTAAAACCGCGAGCAACTAGACGAGCCTTATATCTCTCCACATCCCCATTGCTTAGATATTTGATTGTGAACACCCATTTGGAGCTGACAGCTTTCTTGCCTTTGGGAAGATCCGCCTCGTCCCAAGTATGGTTTCGGATCATGGCCTCAGTCTCATCATCCACCGCATCTAACCACTCCTTGTATTCCTTAGCTTCATCATAAGTTTGAGGGACAAACCGAGCATCGATCTTGGTGAGAAACGCACCATGGTCCGGAGGAACAAGGTCAAGCGAACACACAGCTTGAATAGGGTGAGCCACAGCTTGATTATTATAATAAACCCGTTTTTCCTTCCAGGTAGATGGATGAAATTTGAGTCGTTCACTGCGTCGAGGAGGGGGCACGGTCGGGTCATGTGAAGGAGCATCAGTGTCAGTGCTTGTGGGATTATTATCGTCATGGTCTGGCTCCGCAAGAGTGTCATTAAGTGAATTTACAAACGGCTCGTGAACATGAGTCGATGTTTGGACATGAGTTGGTTCTTCCTCTTCGATAGGAGATGTAGAAGGCTCATGGATAGTCTGATCGATGTTGCCCTGTTCAGTGGAGCTCGATGGTGCGGTAATGCCGAGATGGTTCAGTAGAAACTGCAAGTTGGTCGCCCGATCAGAATGAGATTGAGGTAAGTCTTTCAGGCTGTTCCAGTCCTTCTTCTCGTAATATCCTTGTTGTTCATGGAACTTCACGTCTCGTGAGATAAGAATGCGGCCAGTAGTAGGATCATAGCATTTATACCCCTTTTGACTTGTTGAATAACCAATGAACATGCATTTTGTGCTTTTGGCGTCGAGTTTGTTCCTTTGTTCACCTGGTACCAAAACAAAGCACACGCAACCGAAGACGCGTAAGTGATCCACAGAAGGTTTAACACTATTGAGTACCTCATATGGTGATCTATCTTGTAGAACTTTTGTCGGTGTCCTATTGATTAAGTAACATGTGGTCATCACGGCATCTCCCCAAAACCTCTTGGTGACATTAGTGTGGAACATCATTGATCTCGCCACCTCCATAAGATGCCGGTTCTTCCTCTCGGCTACACCATTCTGTTGGGGCGTATAGGGACAGCTTGTTTGTTGAAGTATGCCATGCTTTGCTAAATGTGCTTTAAGTTTGTGGCTTGTGTATTCTCCTCCATTATCTGATCTTAGTACCTTTATTTTAGCATTGAAGTGATTAGTGACATAATTCTGAAAGTTAACAAATGCATCATAAACTCTATCCTTAGAAGGTAACAAGGTAAGCCATGTGTACTTAGATTTTTCATCAATAAAAGTCACAAAATACTTGTTATTATCTCTAGACAGGCAAGGAGAGGTCCACACATCAGAATGCACTAAATCAAAGCAATGTTCATAAATAGTAGTGGATTTAGGAAAGATAGACTTGCAATGTTTACCAAGAATACAAGACTCACAATTTGAATTATCAAAAACAACATTAGGCAACATTAATTCAAGGGCTCTAGAGTGAGGATGGCCTAATCTAGCATGCCAAACATCACTTGAAATACAACTAAGATTCGATATAAGAGAAAACAAGTTTGAGGGATTTGATGTAGTTTTCTCTAGGACATAAAGATCTCCCCTAACATCTCCTTCTCCAAGAGTCTTTCCAGTCTCAATATCCTGAAAATGTACACTGTTAGGACCAAAGATAGTGTAACAATTTAAATCATTAGTGGCTCTCTTAACCGATAAAAGGTTAGAAGTAAAGGTAGGCATAAAGAAAGCTTTTGAATTCTTATCAAACAATTTCAAGTCTCCTATGCCCTTAACTGGAATTCGGTCCCCATTAGCAATAATAACATTACCTACAGCCGGTTTTATGTTGTGTATCAGACTAGGGTTACTTATCATATGGTGAGAAGCACCTGAGTCAACAACAAGAACTTTACTAGGCTGTGAGGCAAAGAAAGTGGTACCAGAATCCTTTAGCGCGGCAATGGACTTGATGAGAGCCTCTAGGTCTGATTTCCTCACAAGATCTCCGAATGACGCCGCCATGGCCGTGGCCGCCGCCCCTCCTTGGTTCGTCGCACTAGCGCCTTGGCCGCTTGACCCTTCTTGCGAGAGATTGGCTTTGAACTTGGCCGGCTTGAGATGAGGATGAAGGATCCAGCACTTGTCCTTCACATGGCCTCTCTTCTTGCAATGGTCGCATACCACCACTCTCCGGTCCTCATGCTTGTAAACCCCCTTGTTGGCCATGGCCAAATCTTCCTTCCCACAAAAGAGACCAAGAGAGCCTTGTTCCTTTTGTACTTGAGAGCACACATCTTCAAGGGTAGGGAGCTTGTCTCCACGAAGAATATGCTTGATAAGATCATTGAACGCCGGGTTGAGGGTTAGTAGAAGACCAAAGACTTTGTCTTGCTCCTTTCTTTCATTGAGGATGGCCGGATCGATGGTGCTTGGTCGGAGCATCTCGAGTTCGGCCCAAAGTGACCTGAACTTCCCAAAATGCTTTGTAAACTCCAAGTCTTCTTGGTGGAGGCAGTTGATGGCCTTCTTAACTTCAAATACTCGGGTTAAGTTGGTCACATTACCATATACATTCGCAAGCGTCTCCCATAGCTCCTTGGCCGTCTCGCAATATGAGTATGCCTCAAGGATTGGTGCGTCAAGCGAGTTCTGGAGAATGGCAAGCACGGTCTGATCTTCTTGGAACCACTTGGTCTCTTTTTCGAGTTCAGCCTCCTTGTCTTCTTCCTTTCCTTCTTTACCGTCGTCTTTAATGGCTTTCTTGGGGAGTTGGTCTGTTTCGATGTGAATCCATAGCCCCCGGCCACTAAGCGCAGTCTTCGTGGTTCTTTTCCACAACAAGTAGTTAGCCCCTTTTAGGACCACCGGTGTAACAATCGGTTTGGAGGTATCCATAAGAATGGTTTGCAAGATAGAGAGATGAGTTTAAACTGATGTAACTTGAGTAGCGAGAGTAGTGACAAGAGTATAAAGAGAATAGAGAGTATAGAGAAGCGAAGACTGAGTTTAGAGAATAGGGAATCGAGAAACTTGCTCTGATACCATGTTAGTTTAAGCGGAAGTAAAGAGGAGGACTCGAGGAAGAGAGAGTGAAATCGGCAATAGGAATAAGAGAAACATAGGATTCTATTAGTATATCATGTTACAAGGTGGCTGCAAGCCTTTTTATGGGGACAAACATTAGGGCTACTCCCTCATGTGAGACATACAAGTTGGATAGGGACATAAGGAGAGAGACACACTAATCCCCAAGGTGAAAGCGACCTCACTTGGTCTCCCACAAAGGTACAAACACGTGACTACCTTCTTCTTTCTCTTCTAACGGCTATAAGGTAGTTTTCGATCCTTCTAATGGGCTTTAGGTCTTTGTGGTCTCCTCTTTACTCCATGGGACATGATAAGATCCGGCCCTTTACCTAACTCGTACGGATGGCCCTTGTACGGACGGCCCTTGTTCCTCACTCGTATGGACGGACACCTCCTATCTTATGGTCCTACTCAATACCAAATTCATTCCGAACTCTTACAATAAGTCAAATGCATTAGATTGTCACACATTTTGACACTAGAAAGAGTAACAAAGCTTTATACTGCTTCGAACTAATGTTTTCTCGGTTTTAGCCTGTTTCGGGACAAAATGGGTATATGTGGTGTCTAAAAACTCCAAATTCATTCCGAACTCTTACAATAAGTCAAATGCATTGGATTGTCACACATTTTAACCCAAGAAACACAAACAAAGCTGTTTACTGCTTTGAATTAATGTTTTCTCAGTTGTAGCCTGTTTTCTGGTTTTAAGCCTGTTTTGGGACAAAATGTGTATAAGTCTTGTCTAAACACTCCAAATTCATTCCGAACTCTTACAAAAAGTCAAATGCATTGGATTGTCACACATTTTGACCCCAAAAACACAAACAAAGCTGTTTACTGCTTCGAATTAATGTTTTCTCGGTTTTAGCCTGTTTTCTCGTTTTAAGCTTGTTTTCGGACAAAATGGGTATAAGTGTTGTCTAAACACTCCAAATTCAACCCGAACTCTTATAACTAGTCAAATGCATTAGATTGTTACATATTTTGACCCTAGAAAGAGTAACATAGCTTTTTACTGCTGCGAATCAATGTTTTCTCGGTTTTAGCCTGTTTTCTCGGTTTAAGCCTGTTTTGGGATGAAACGGGTTTAAGTGTCGTCTAAAGACTCCAAATTCATCCCGAACTCTTACAATTAGTCAAATTCATTGGGATGAAACGGGTTTAAGTGTTGTCTAAACACTCCAAATTCATCCCGAACTCTTACAATTAGTCAAATGCATTGCATTGTCACACATTCTGACCCTAGGAACAGTAACAAAGCTGTTTACTCCTTCGAATCAATGTTTTCTCGGTTTTAGCCTGTTTCGGGACAAAATGGGTATATGTGGTGTCTAAACACTCCAAATTCATTCCGAACTCTCACAATAAGTCAAATGCATTGGATTGTCACACATTTTGACACTAGAAATAAAAACAATGCTGTTTACTGCTTCGAACTAATGTTTTCTCGGTTTTAGCCTGTTTTCTCGTTTTAAGCCTGTTTTGGGACAAAATGGGTATAAGTGTTGTCTAAACACTCCAAATTCATTCCGAACTCTTACAATAAGTCAAATGCATTGGATTGTCACACATTTTGACCCTAGAAAGAGTAACATAGCTTTTTACTGCTTTGAATCAATGTTTTCTCGGTTTTAGCCTGTTTTCTTGGTTTAAGCATGTTTTGGAATGAAACGGGTTTAAGTGTTGTCTAAACACTCCAAATTCATCCCGAACTCCTACAATTAGTCAAATACATTGGATTGTCACACATTCTGACCCTTGGAACAGTAATAAAGCTGTTTACTGCTTCGAATCAATGTTTTCTCGGTTTTAGCCTGTTTCGGGACAAAATCGGTATATGTGGTGTCTAAACACTTCAAATTCATTCCGAACTCTTACAATAAGTCAAATGCATTGGATTGTCACACTTTTTGACCCAAGAAACACAAACAAAGCTGTTTACTGCTTTGAATTAATGTTTTCTCAGTTTTAGCCTGTTTTCTCAGTTTTAGCCTGTTTCAGGACAAAATGGGTATAAGTGGTGTGTCTAAACACTCCAAATTCATTCTGAACTCTTACAATAAGTCAAATGCATTGGATTGTCACACATTTTGACCCTAGAAAGAGTAACATAGCTTTTTACTGCTTTGAATCAATGTTTTCTTGGTTTTAGCCTATTTTCTCGGTTTAATCCTCTTTTGGGATGAAACGGGTTTAAGTGTTGTCTAAACACTCCAAATTCATCCCGAACTCTTACAATTAGTCAAATTCATTGGATTGTCACACATTCTGACCCTAAAATCAGTAACAAAGCTGTTTACTGCTTCGAATCAATGTTTTCTCGGTTTTAGCCTATTCAAGGACAAAATGGGTATAAGTGGTGTCTAAACACTCCAATTTCAACCCGAAATCTTATAATTAGTCAAATGCATTGGATTGTGACACATTTTGACCCTAGAAAGAGTAACATAGCTGTTTACTGCTTCGAATCAATGTTTTGTCGGTTTTAGCCTGTTTTGGGACAATATGGGTTTAATTGTTGTCTAAACACTCCAAATTCATCCTGAACTCTTACAATTAGTAAAATGCATTTAATTGTCACACATTTTGACCCAAGAAATACAAACAAAGCTGTTTACTGCTTCGAGTTAATGTTTTCTTCGTTTTAGCCTGTTTTCTCGTTTTAAGCCTGTTTTGGGACAAAATGGGTATAGGTGTTGTCTAAACAATCCATATTCAACCCGAACTTTTATAATTAGTGAAATGCATTGGATTGTTACATATTTTGACCCTAGAAAGAGTAACAAAGCTGTTTACTGCTTCGAATCAATGTTTTCTCTCTTTTAACCTGTTTTCTCGGTTTAAGCTTGTTTTGGGATGAAACGGGTTTAAGTGTTGTCTAGACACTCCAAATTCATCCCGAAGTCTTACAATTAGTCAAATTCATTGGGATGAAACGGGTTTAAGTGTTGTCTAAACACTCCAAATTCATCCCGAACTCTTATAATTAGTCAAATTCATTGGATTGTCACACATTCTGACCCTAGAAACAGTAACAAAGCTGTTTAATGCTTCAAATCAATGTTTTCTCGGTTTTAGCCTGTTTCGGGACAAAATGGGTATAAATGGTGTCTAAACACTCCAAATTCAACCCAAAATCTTATATTTCGTCAAATGCATTGGATTGTTACATATTTTGACCCTAGAAAGAGTAACAAAGCTGTTTACTGCTTCGAATCAATATTTTCCCTGTTTAAGCTTGTTTTGGATGAAACGGGTTTAAGTGTTGTCTAAACACTTTAAATTCATCCCCAACGCTAACAATTAGTCAAATTCATTGGATTGTCACACATTCTGACCATAGAAATAGTAACAAAGCTGTTTACTGCTTCGAATCAATGTTTTCTCGGTTTTAGCCTATTTCGGGACAAAATGGGTATACGTGGTGTCTAAACACTCCAAATTCAACCCGAAATCTTATACTTAGTCAAATGCATTGGAATGTTACATATTTTGACCCTAGAAAGAGTAACATAGCTGTTAACTGCTTCGAATCAATGTTTTCTCGGTTTTAGCCTGTTTTGGGACAAAATGGGTTTAATTGTTGTCTAAACACTCCAAATTCGTTGTGGACTCTTACAATTAGTAAAATGCATTTAATTGTCACACATTTTGACCCAAGAAATAAAAACAATGCTGTTTACTGCTTCGAGTTAATGTTTTCTCGGTTTTAGCATGTTTTCTCGTTTTAAGCCTGTTTTGGGACAAAATGGGTATAAGTGTTGTCTAAACACTCCAAATTCAACCCGAACTTTTATAATTAGTGAAATGCATTGGATTGTTACATATTTTGACCCTAGAAAGAGTAAAAAGTTTTTTACTGCTTCGAATAAATGTTTTCTCTGTTTTAGCCTGTTTTCTCGGTTTAACCTTGTTTTGGGATGAAACGGGTTTAAGTGTTGTCTAAACACTCCAAATTCATCCCGAACTCTTACAATTAGTCAAATTCATTGGGATGAAACGGGTTTAAGTGTTGTCTAAACACTCCAAATTCATCCCGAACTCTTACAATTAGTCAAATGCATTGGATTGTCACACATTCTGACCCTAGGAACAGTAACAAAGCTGTTTACTCCTTCGAATCAATGTTTTCTCGGTTTTAGCCTGTTTTCTTGGTTTAAGCCTGTTTTGGGATGAAACGGGTTTAAGTGTTGTCTAAACATTCCATATTCATCCCGGACTCTTACAATTAGTCAAATGCATTGGATTGTCACACATTTTGACCCTAGAAACAGTAACAAAGCTGTTTACTGCTTCGAATCAATGTTTTCTCGGTTTTAGCCTGTTTCGGGACAAAATGGGTATATGTGGTGTCTAAACACTCCAAATTCATTCCGAACTCTCACAATAAGTCAAATGCATTGGATTGTCACACATTTTGACACTAGAAATAAAAACAATGCTGTTTACTGCTTCGAACTAATGTTTTCTCGGTTTTAGCCTGTTTTCTCGTTTTAAGCCTGTTTTGGGACAAAATGGGTATAAGTGTTGTCTAAACACTCCAAATTCATTCCGAACTCTTACAATACCGAGAAAACATTAATTTGAAGCAGTAAACAGCTTTGTTTTTGTTTCTTGGGTCAAAATGTTTGACAATCCAATGCATTTGACTTATTGTAAGAGTTCGGAATGAATTTGGAGTGTTTAGACACCACTTATACCCATTTTGTCCCGAAACAGGCTAAAACTGAGAAAACATTGATTCGAAGCAGTAAACAGCTTTGTTACTGTTTCTAGGGTCAGAATGTGTGACAATCCAATGCATTTGACTAATTGTAAGAGTTCGGGATGAATATGGAGTGTTTAGACAACACTTAAACCCGTTTCATCCCAAAACAGGCTTAAACCAAGAAAACAGACTAAAACCGAGAAAACATTGGTTCGAAGGAGTAAAAAGCTTTGTTACTCCTTCTAGGGTTAGAATATGTAACAATCTAATGCATTTGACTAGTTATAAGAGTTCGGGATGAATTTGGAGTGTTTAGACAACACTTAAACCCGTTTTGTCCCGAAACAGGCTAAAACTGAGAAAACATTGATTCGAAGCAGTAAACAGCTTTGTTACTGTTTCTAGGTTCAGAATGTGTGACAATCCAATGCATTTGACTAATTGTAAGAGTTCGGGATGAATATGGCGTGTTTAGACAACACTTAAACCCGTTTCATCCAAAAACAGGTTTAAACCCAGAAAACAGGCTAAAACCGAGAAAACATTGGTTCGAAGCAGTAAAAAGTTTTGTTACTCTTTCTAGGGTCAAAATATGTGACCATCCAATGCATTTGACTTATTGTAAGAGTTCGGAATGAATTTGGAGTGTTTAGACACCACTTATACCCATTTTGTCCCGAAACAGGCTAAAACTGAGAAAACATTGATTCGAAGCAGTAAACAGCTTTTTTACTGTTTCTAAGGTCAGAATGTGTGACAATCCAATGCATTTGACTTATGGTAAGAGTTCGGAATGAATTTGGAATGTTTAGACACCACATACACCGATTTTGTCCCGAAACAGGCTAAAACCGAGAAAACAATGATTCGAAGCAGTAAACAGCTTTATTACTGTTCCTAGGGTCAGAATGTGTGACAATCCAATGCGTGTGACTAATTGTAAGAGTTCGGGATGAATTTGGAGTTTTTAGACAACACTTAAACCCGTTTAATCCCAAAACAGGTTTAAACCGAGAAAACAGGCTAAAACCGAGAAAACATTGATTCACAGCAGTAGAAAGCTATGTTACTCTTTCTAGGGTCAAAATATGTGACAATCTAAATCATTTGACTAGTTATAAGAGTTCGGGTTGAATTTGGAGTGTTTAGACAACACTTATACCCATTTTGTCCCAAAACAGGCTAAAACCGAGAAAACATTAATTCGAAGCAGTAAACAGCTTTGTTTGTGTTTTTTGGGACAAAATGTGTGATAATCCAATGCATTTGACTTATTGTAAGAGTGCGGAATGAATTTGGAGTGTTTAGACACCACTTATACCCATTTTGTCCCGAAACAGGCTAAAACTGAGAAAACATTGATTCGAAGTAGTAAACAGCTTTGTTACTGTTTCTAGGGTCAGAATGTGTGACAATCCAATGCATTTGACTAATTGTAAGAGTTCGGGATGAATATGGAGTGTTTAGACAACACTTAAACCCGTTTCATCCCAAAACAGGCTTAAACCGAGAAAACAGGCTAAAACCGAGAAAACATTGATTCAAAGCAGTAAAAAGCTATGTTACTCTTTCTAGGGTCAAAATATGTAACAATCTAATGCATTTGACTAGTTATAAGAGTTCGGGTTGAATTTGGAGTGTTTAGACAACACTTAAACCCGTTTCATCCCAAAACAGGCTTAAAACGAGAAAACATGCAAAAACTGAATAAACATTAATTCAAAGAAGTAAAAAGCTTTGTTACTCTTTCTAGGGTCAAAATGTGTGACAATGCAATGCATTTGACTTATTGTAAGAGTTCGGAATGAATTTGGAATGTTTAGACACCACATATACCGATTTTGTACCGAAACAGGCTAAAACCGAGAAAACATTGATTCGAAGCAGTAAACATCTTTGTTACTGTTCCTAGGGTCAGAATGTGTGACAATCCAATGCGTTTGACTAATTGTAAGCGTTCGGGATGAATTTAGAGTGTTTAGACAACACTTAAACCCGTTTAATTCCAAAACAGGCTTAAACCGAGAAAACAGGCTAAAACCGAGAAAACATTGATTCACAGCAGTAGAAAGCTATGTTACTCTTTCTAGGGTCAAAATATGTGACAATCTAAATCATTTGACTGGTTATAAGAGTTCGGGTTGAATTTGGAGTGTTTAGACAACACTTATACCCATTTTGTCCCAAAACAGCTTAAAACGAGAAACAGGCTAAAACCGAGAAAACATTAATTCGAAGCATTAAACAGCTTTGTTTGTGTTTTTGGGTCAAAATGTGTGACAATCCAATGCATTTGACTTATTGTAAGAGTTCGGAATGAATTATGGGTGTTTCGACACCACTTATACCCATTTTGTCCCGAAACAGGCTAAAACTTAGAAAACATTGATTCGAAGCAGTAAACAGCTTTGTTACTGTTTCTAGGTTCAGAATGTGTGACAATCCAATGCATTTGACTAATTGTAAGAGTTCAGGATGAATATGGAGTGTTACGACAACACTTAAACCCGTTTCATCCCAAAACAGGCTTAAACCAAGCAAACAGGCTAAAACCGAGAAAACATTGGTTCAAAGCAGTAAAAAGCTTTGTTACTCTTTCTAGGGTCAAAATGTGTGATAATCCAATGCATTTGACTGATTTTAAGAGTGCGGAATGAATTTGGAGTGTTTAGACACCACTTATACCCATTTTGTCCCGAAACAGGCTAAAAGTGAGAAAACATTGATTCGAAGCAGTAAACAGCTTTGTTACTGTTTCTAGGGTCAGAATGTGTGACAATCCAATGCATTTGACTAATTGTAAGAGTTCGGGATGAATATGGAGTGTTTAGACAACACTTAAACCCGTTTCATCCCAAAACAGGCTTAAACCGAGAAAACAGGCTAAAACCGAGAAAACATTGATTCAAAGCAGTAAAAAGCTATGTTACTCTTTCAAGGGTCAAAATATGTAACAATCTAATGCATTTGACTAGTTATAAGAGTTCGGGTTGAATTTGGAGTGTTTAGACAACACTTAAACCCGTTTCATCCCAAAAGAGGCTTAAAACGAGAAAACATGCAAAAACTGAATAAACATTAATTCAAAGAAGTAAAAAGCTTTGTTACTCTTTCTAGGGTCAAAATGTGTGACAATGCAATGCATTTGACTTATTGTAAGAGTTCGGAATGAATTTGGAACGTTTAGACACCACATATACCGATTTTGTACCGAAACAGGCTAAAACCGAGAAAACATTGATTCGAAGCAGTAAACAGCTTTGTTACTGTTCCTAGGGTCAGAATGTGTGACAATCCAATGCGTTTGACTAATTGTAAGCGTTCGGGATGAATTTAGAGTGTTTAGACAACACTTAAACCCGTTTCATCCCAAAACATGCTTAAACCAAGAAAACAGGCTAAAACCGAGAAAACATAGTTTCGAAGCAGTAAAAAGCTTTGTTACTCTTTCTATGGTCAAAATGTGTGACAATCCAATGCATTTGACTTATTGTAAGAGTTCGGAATGAATTTGGAGTGTTTAGACACCACTTATACCCATTTTGTCCCGCAACAGGCTAAAACTGAGAAAACATTGATTCGAAGCAGTAAACAGCTTTGTTACTGTTTCTAGGGTCAGAATATGTGACAATCCAATGCATTTGACTTATTGTAAGAGTTCGGAATGAATTTGGAGTGTTTAGACACCACTTATACCCATTTTGTCCTGAAACAGGCTAAAACTGAGAAAACATTGATTCGAAGCAGTAAACAGCTTTGTTACAAATTCTAGGGTCAGAATGTGTGACAATCCAATGCATTTGATTTATGGTAAGAGTTCAGAATGAATTTGGAGTGTTTAGACACCACTTATACCCATTTTGTCCCGAAACAGGATAAAACTGAGAAAACATTGATTCGAAGCAGTAAACAGCTTTGTTACTGTTTCTAGGGTCAGAATGTGTGACAATCCAATGCATTTGACTAATTGTAAGAGTTCGGGATGAATATGGAGTGTTTAGACAACACTTAAACCCGTTTCATCCCAAAACAGGCTTAAACCGAGAAAACAGGCTAAAACCGAGAAAACATTGATTCAAAGCAGTAAAAAGCTATGTTACTCTTTCAAGGGTCAAAATATGTAACAATCTAATGCATTTGACTAGTTATAAGAGTTCGGGTTGAATTTGGAGTGTTTAGACAACACTTAAACCCGTTTCATCCCAAAAGAGGCTTAAAACGAGAAAACATGCAAAAACTGAATAAACATTAATTCAAAGAAGTAAAAGCTTTGTTACTCTTTCTAGGGTCAAAATGTGTGACAATGCAATGCATTTGACTTATTGTAAGAGTTCGGAATGAATTTGGAACGTTTAGACACCACATATACCGATTTTGTACCGAAACAGGCTAAAACCGAGAAAACATTGATTCGAAGCAGTAAACAGCTTTGTTACTGTTCCTAGGGTCAGAATGTGTGACAATCCAATGCGTTTGACTAATTGTAAGCGTTCGGGATGAATTTAGAGTGTTTAGACAACACTTAAACCCGTTTCATCCCAAAACATGCTTAAACCAAGAAAACAGGCTAAAACCGAGAAAACATAGTTTCGAAGCAGTAAAAAGCTTTGTTACTCTTTCTATGGTCAAAATGTGTGACAATCCAATGCATTTGACTTATTGTAAGAGTTCGGAATGAATTTGGAGTGTTTAGACACCACTTATACCCATTTTGTCCCGCAACAGGCTAAAACTGAGAAAACATTGATTCGAAGCAGTAAACAGCTTTGTTACTGTTTCTAGGGTCAGAATATGTGACAATCCAATGCATTTGACTTATTGTAAGAGTTCGGAATGAATTTGGAGTGTTTAGACACCACTTATACCCATTTTGTCCTGAAACAGGCTAAAACTGAGAAAACATTGATTCGAAGCAGTAAACAGCTTTGTTACAAATTCTAGGGTCAGAATGTGTGCCAATCCAATGCATTTGATTTATGGTAAGAGTTCATAATGAATTTGGAGTGTTTAGACACCACTTATACCCATTTTGTCCCGAAACAGGATAAAACTGAGAAAACATTGATTCGAAGCAGTAAACAGCTTTGTTACTGTTTCTAGGGTCAGAATGTGTGACAATCCAATGCATTTGACTAATTGTAAGAGTTCGGGATGAATATGGAGTGTTTAGACAACACTTAAACCCGTTTCATCCCAAAACAGGCTTAAACCGAGAAAACAGGCTAAAACCGAGAAAACATTGATTCAAAGCAGTAAAAAGCTATGTTACTCTTTCTAGGGTCAAAATATGTAACAATCTAATGCATTTGACTAGTTATAAGAGTTCGGGTTGAATTTGGAGTGTTTAGACAACACTTAAACCCGTTTCATCCCAAAAGAGGCTTAAAACGAGAAAACATGCAAAAACTGAATAAACATTAATTCAAAGAAGTAAAAAGCTTTGTTACTCTTTCTAGGGTCAAATGTGTGACAATGCAATGCATTTGACTTATTGTAAGAGTTCGGAATGAATTTGGAATGTTTAGACACCACATATACCGATTTTGTACCGAAACAGGCTAAAACCGAGAAAACATTGATTCGAAGCAGTAAACAGCTTTGTTACTGTTCCTAGGGTCAGAATGTGTGACAATCCAATGCGTTTGACTAATTGTAAGCGTTCGGGATGAATTTAGAGTGTTTAGACAACACTTAAACCCGTTTCATCCCAAAACATGCTTAAACCAAGAAAACAGGCTAAAACCGAGAAAACATAGTTTCGAAGCAGTAAAAGCTTTGTTACTCTTTCTAGGGTCAAAATGTGTGACAATCCAATGCATTTGACTTATTGTAAGAGTTCGGAATGAATTTGGAGTGTTTAGACACCACTTATACCCATTTTGTCCCGCAACAGGCTAAAACTGAGAAAACATTGATTCGAAGCAGTAAACAGCTTTGTTACTGTTTCTAGGGTCAGAATATGTGACAATCCAATGCATTTGACTTATTGTAAGAGTTCGGAATGAATTTGGAGTGTTTAGACACCACTTATACCCATTTTGTCCCGAAACAGGCTAAAACTGAGAAAACATTGATTCGAAGCAGTAAACAGCTTTGTTACAAATTCTAGGGTCAGAATGTGTGACAATCCAATGCATTTGATTTATGGTAAGAGTTCAGAATGAATTTGGAGTGTTTAGACACCACTTATACCCATTTTGTCCCGAAACAGGATAAAACTGAGAAAACATTGATTCGAAGCAGTAAACAGCTTTGTTACTGTTTCTAGGGTCAGAATGTGTGACAATCCAATGCATTTGACTAATTGTAAGAGTTCAGGATGAATATGGAGTGTTACGACAACACTTAAACCCGTTTCATCCCAAAACAGGCTTAAACCAAGCAAACAGGCTAAAACCGAGAAAACATTGGTTCAAAGCAGTAAAAAGCTTTGTTACTCTTTCTAGGGTCAAAATGTGTGATAATCCAATGCATTTGACTTATTGTAAGAGTGCGGAATGAATTTGGAGTGTTTAGACACCACTTATACCCATTTTGTCCCGAAACAGGCTAAAAGTGAGAAAACATTGATTCGAAGCAGTAAACAGCTTTGTTACTGTTTCTAGGATCAGAATGTGTGACAATCCAATGCATTTGACTAATTGTAAGAGTTCGGGATGAATATGGAGTGTTTAGACAACACTTAAACCCGTTTCATCCCAAAACAGGCTTAAACCGAGAAAACAGGCTAAAACCGAGAAAACATTGATTCAAAGCAGTAAAAAGCTATGTTACTCTTTCTAGGGTCAAAATATGTAACAATCTAATGCATTTGACTAGTTATAAGAGTTCGGGTTGAATTTGGAGTGTTTAGACAACACTTAAACCCGTTTCATCCCAAAACAGGCTTAAAACGAGAAAACATGCTAAAACTGAGTAAACATTAATTCAAAGAAGTAAAAAGCTTTGTTACTCTTTCTAGGGTCAAAATGTGTGACAATGCAATGCATTTGACTTATTGTAAGAGTTCGGAATGAATTTGGAATGTTTAGACACCACATATACCGATTTTGTCTCGAAACAGGCTAAAACCGAGAAAACATTGATTCATAGCAGTAAACAGCTTTGTTACTGTTCCTAGGGTCAGAATGTGTGACAATCCAATGCGTTTGACTAATTGTAAGAGTTCGGGATGAATTTGGAGTGTTTAGACAACACTTAAACCCGTTTCATCCCAAAACAGGCTTAAACCGAGAAAACAGGATAAAACCGAGAAAACATTGATTCGCAGCAGTAAAAAGCTATGTTACTCTTTCTAGGATCAACATATGTAACAATCTAATGCATTTGACTAGTTATAAGAGTTCGGGTTGAATTTGGAGTGTTTAGACAACACTTATACCCATTTTGTCCCAAAACAGGCTTAAAACAAGAAAACAGGCTAAAACCGAGAAAACATTAATTCGAAGCAGTAAACAGCTTTGTTTGTGTTTTTTGGGTCAAAATGTGTGACAATCCAATGCATTTGACTTATTGTAAGAGTTCCGAATGAATTTGGAGTGTTTAGACACCACTTATACCCATTTTGTCCCGAAACAGGCTAAAACTGAGAAAACATTGATTCGAAGCAGTAAACAGCTTTGTTACTGTTTCTAGGGTCAGAATGTGTGACAATCCAATGCATTTGACTAATTGTAAAAGTTTGGGATGAATATGGAGTGTTTAGACAACACTAAAACCCGTTTCATCCCAAAACAGGCTTAAACCAAGAAAACAGGCTAAAACCGAGAAAACATAGTTTCGAAGCAGTAAAAAGCTTTGTTACTCTTTCTAGGGTCAAAATGTGTGACAATCCAATGCATTTGACTTATTGTAAGAGTTCGGAATGAATTTGGAGTGTTTAGACACCACTTATACCCATTTTGTCCCGCAACAGGCTAAAACTGAGAAAACATTGATTCGAAGCAGTAAACAGCTTTGTTACTGTTTCTAGGGTCAGAATATGTGACAATCCAATGCATTTGACTTATTGTAAGAGTTCGGAATGAATTTGGAGTGTTTAGACACCACTTATACCCATTTTGTCCCGAAACAGGCTAAAACTGAGAAAACATTGATTCGAAGCAGTAAACAGCTTTGTTACAAATTCTAGGGTCAGAATGTGTGACAATCCAATGCATTTGATTTATGGTAAGAGTTCAGAATGAATTTGGAGTGTTTAGACACCACTTATACCCATTTTGTCCCGCAACAGGCTAAAACTGAGAAAACATTGATTCGAAGCAGTAAACAGCTTTGTTACTGTTTCTAGGGTCAGAATATGTGACAATCCAATGCATTTGACTTATTGTAAGAGTTCGGAATGAATTTGGAGTGTTTAGACACCACTTATACCCATTTTGTCCCGAAACAGGCTAAAACTGAGAAAACATTGATTCGAAGCAGTAAACAGCTTTGTTACAAATTCTAGGGTCAGAATGTGTGACAATCCAATGCATTTGATTTATGGTAAGAGTTCAGAATGAATTTGGAGTGTTTAGACACCACTTATACCCATTTTGTCCCGAAACAGGATAAAACTGAGAAAACATTGATTCGAAGCAGTAAACAGCTTTGTTACTGTTTCTAGGGTCAGAATGTGTGACAATCCAATGCATTTGACTAATTGTAAGAGTTCGGGATGAATATGGAGTGTTTAGACAACACTTAAACCCGTTTCATCCCAAAACAGGCTTAAACCAAGAAAACAGGCTAAAACCGAGAAAACATTGGTTCAAAGCAGTAAAAAGCTTTGTTACTCTTTCTAGGGTCAAAATGTGTGACAATGCAATGCATTTGACTTATTGTAAGAGTTCGGAATGAATTTGGAACGTTTAGACACCACATATACCGATTTTGTACCGAAACAGGCTAAAACCGAGAAAACATTGATTCGAAGCAGTAAACAGCTTTGTTACTGTTTCTAGGGTCAGAATGTGTGACAATCCAATGCATTTGACTAATTGTAAGAGTTCGGGATGAATTTAGAGTGTTTAGACAACACTTAAACCCGTTTCATCCCAAAACATGCTTAAACCAAGAAAACAGGCTAAAACCGAGAAAACATAGTTTCGAAGCAGTAAAAAGCTTTGTTACTCTTTCTAGGGTCAAAATGTGTGACAATCCAATGCATTTGACTTATTGTAAGAGTTCGGAATGAATTTGGAGTGTTTAGACACCACTTATACCCATTTTGTCCCGAAACAGGCTAAAACTGAGAAAACATTGATTCGAAGCAGTAAACAGCTTTGTTACTGTTTCTAGGGTCAGAATGTGTGACAATCCAATGCATTTGACTAATTGTAAGAGTTCGGGATGAATATGGAGTGTTTAGACAACACTTAAACCCGTTTCATCCCAAAACAGGCTTAAACCGAGAAAACAGGCTAAAACCGAGAAAACATTGATTCAAAGCAGTAAAAAGCTATGTTACTCTTTCTAGGGTCAAAATATGTAACAATCTAATGCATTTGACTAGTTATAAGAGTTCGGGTTGAATTTGGAGTGTTTAGACAACACTTAAACCCGTTTCATCCCAAAAGAGGCTTAAAACGAGAAAACATGCAAAAACTGAATAAACATTAATTCAAAGAAGTAAAAAGCTTTGTTACTCTTTCTAGGGTCAAAATGTGTGACAATGCAATGCATTTGACTTATTGTAAGAGTTCGGAATGAATTTGGAATGTTTAGACACCACATATACCGATTTTGTACCGAAACAGGCTAAAACCGAGAAAACATTGATTCGAAGCAGTAAACAGCTTTGTTACTGTTCCTAGGGTCAGAATGTGTGACAATCCAATGCATTTGACTAATTGTAAGAGTTCGGGATGAATTTAGAGTGTTTAGACAACACTTAAACCCGTTTCATCCCAAAACATGCTTAAACCAAGAAAACAGGCTAAAACCGAGAAAACATAGTTTCGAAGCAGTAAAAAGCTTTGTTACTCTTTCTAGGGTCAAAATGTGTGACAATCCAATGCATTTGACTTATTGTAAGAGTTCGGAATGAATTTGGAGTGTTTAGACACCACTTATACCCATTTTGTCCCGCAACAGGCTAAAACTGAGAAAACATTGATTCGAAGCAGTAAACAGCTTTGTTACTGTTTCTAGGGTCAGAATATGTGACAATCCAATGCATTTGACTTATTGTAAGAGTTTGGAATGAATTTGGAGTGTTTAGACACCACTTATACCCATTTTGTCCCGAAACAGGCTAAAACTGAGAAAACATTGATTCGAAGCAGTAAACAGCTTTGTTACAAATTCTAGGGTCAGAATGTGTGACAATCCAATGCATTTGACTTATGGTAAGAGTTCAGAATGAATTTGGAGTGTTTAGACACCACTTATACCCATTTTGTCCCGAAACAGGATAAAACTGAGAAAACATTGATTCGAAGCAGTAAACAACTTTGTTACTGTTTCTAGGGTCAGAATGTGTGACAATCCACTGCATTTGACTAATTGTAAGAGTTCAGAATGAATATGGAGTGTTACGACAACACTTAAACCCGTTTCATCCCAAAACAGGCTTAAACCAAGCAAACAGGCTAAAACCGAGAAAACATTGGTTCAAAGCAGTAAAAGCTTTGTTACTCTTTCTAGGGTCAAAATGTGTGATAATCCAATGCATTTGACTTATTGTAAGAGTTCGGAATGAATTTGGAGTGTTTAGACACCACTTATACCCATTTTGTCCCGAAACAGGCTAAAACCGAGAAAACATTGATTTGAAGCAGTAAACAGCTTTGTTACTGTTTCTAGGGTCAGAATGTGTGACAATCCAATGCATTTGACTAATTGTAAGAGTTCGGGATGAATATGGAGTGTTTAGACAACACTTAAACCCGTTTCATCCCAAAACAGGCTTAAACCGAGAAAACAGGCTAAAACCGAGAAAACATTGATTCAAAGCAGTAAAAAGCTATGTTACTCTTTCTAGGGTCAAAATATGTAACAATCTAATGCATTTGACTAGTTATAAGAGTTCGGGTTGAATTTGGAGTGTTTAGACAACACTTAAACCCGTTTCATCCCAAAACAGGCTTAAAACGAGAAAACATGCAAAAACTGAATAAACATTAATTCAAAGAAGTAAAAAGCTTTGTTACTCTTTCTAGGGTCAAAATGTGTGACAATCCAATGCATTTGACTTATTGTAAGAGTTCGGAATGAATTTGGAGTGTTTAGACACCACATATACCGATTTTGTCCCGAAACAGGCTAAAACCGAGAAAACATTGATTCGAAGCAGTAAACAGCTTTGTTACTGTTCCTAGGGTCAGAATGTGTGACAATCCAATGCATTTGACTAATTGTAAGAGTTCGGGATGAATTTGGAGTGTTTAGACAACACTTAAACCCGTTTCATCCCAAAACATGCTTAAACCAAGAAAACAGGCTAAAACCGAGAAAACATAGTTTCGAAGCAGTAAAAAGCTTTGTTACTCTTTCTAGGGTCAAAATGTGTGACAATCCAATGCATTTGACTTATTGTAAGAGTTAGGAATGAATTTGGAGTGTTTAGACACCACTTATACCCATTTTGTCCCGAAACAGGCTAAAACTGAGAAAACATTGATTCGAAGCAGTAAACAGCTTTGTTACTGTTTCTAGGGTCAGAATATGTGACAATCCAATGCATTTGACTTATTGTAAGAGTTCGGAATGAATTTGGAGTGTTTAGACACCACTTATACCCATTTTGTCCCGAAACAGGCTAAAACTGAGAAAACATTGATTCGAAGCAGTAAACAGCTTTGTTACAAATTCTAGGGTCAGAATGTGTGACAATCCAATGCATTTGACTTATGGTAAGAGTTCAGAATGAATTTGGAGTGTTTAGACACCACTTATACCCATTTTGTCCCGAAACAGGATAAAACTGAGAAAACATTGATTCGAAGCAGTAAACAGCTTTGTTACTGTTTCTAGGGTCAGAATGTGTGACAATCCAATGCATTTGACTAATTGTAAGAGTTCGGGATGAATATGGAGTGTTTAGACAACACTTAAACCCGTTTCATCCCAAAACAGGCTTAAACCGAGAAAACAGGCTAAAACCGAGAAAACATTGATTCAAAGCAGTAAAAAGCTATGTTACTCTTTCTAGGGTCAAAATATGTAACAATCTAATGCATTTGACTAGTTATAAGAGTTCGGTTGAATTTGGAGTGTTTAGACAACACTTAAACCCGTTTCATCCCAAAAGAGGCTTAAAACGAGAAAACATGCAAAAACTGAATAAACATTAATTCAAAGAAGTAAAAAGCTTTGTTACTCTTTCTAGGGTCAAATGTGTGACAATGCAATGCATTTGACTTATTGTAAGAGTTCGGAATGAATTTGGAACGTTTAGACACCACATATACCGATTTTGTACCGAAACAGGCTAAAACCGAGAAAACATTGATTCGAAGCAGTAAACAGCTTTGTTACTGTTCCTAGGGTCAGAATGTGTGACAATCCAATGCATTTGACTAATTGTAAGAGTTCGGGATGAATTTGGAGTGTTTAGACAACACTTAAACCCGTTTCATCCCAAAACAGGCTTAAACCAAGAAAACAGGCTAAAACCGAGAAAACATTGATTCGAAGCAGTAAAAAGCTTTGTTACTCTTTCTAGGGTCAAAATGTGTGACAATCCAATGCATTTGACTTATTGTAAGAGTTCGGAATGAATTTGGAGTGTTTAGACACCACTTATACCCATTTTGTCCCGAAACAGGCTAAAACTGAGAAAACATTGATTCGAAGCAGTAAACAGCTTTGTTACTGTTTCTAGGGTCAGAATGTGTGACAATCCAATGCATTTGACTTATTGTAAGAGTTCGGAATGAATTTGGAGTGTTTAGACACCACTTATACCCATTTTGTCCCGAAACAGGCTAAAACTGAGAAAACATTGATTCGAAGCAGTAAACAGCTTTGTTACAAATTCTAGGGTCAGAATGTGTGACAATCCAATGCATTTGACTTATGGTAAGAGTTCAGAATGAATTTGGAGTGTTTAGACACCACTTATACCCATTTTGTCCCGAAACAGGCTAAAACGAGAAAACATTGATTCGAAGCAGTAAACAGCTTTGTTACTGTTTCTAGGGTCAGAATGTGTGACAATCCAATGCATTTGACTAATTGTAAGAGTTCGGGATGAATATGGAGTGTTTAGACAACACTTAAACCCGTTTCATCCCAAAACAGCTTAAACCAAGAAAACAGGCTAAAACCGAGAAAACATTGATTCAAAGCAGTAAAAAGCTATGTTACTCTTTCTAGGGTCAAAATATGTAACAATCTAATGCATTTGACTAGTTATAAGAGTTCGGGTTGAATTTGGAGTGTTTAGACAACACTTAAACCCGTTTCATCCCAAAACAGGCTTAAAACGAGAAAACATGCAAAAACTGAATAAACATTAATTCAAAGAAGTAAAAGCTTTGTTACTCTTTCTAGGGTCAAAATGTGTGACAATGCAATGCATTTGACTTATTGTAAGAGTTCGGAATGAATTTGGAATGTTTAGACACCACATATACCCATTTTGTCCCGAAACAGGCTAAAACCGAGAAAACATTGATTCGAAGCAGTAAACAGCTTTGTTACTGTTTCTAGGGTCAGAATGTGTGACAATCCAATGCATTTGACTAATTGTAAGAGTTCGGGATGAATTTAGAGTGTTTAGACAACACTTAAACCCGTTTCATCCCAAAACATGCTTAAACCAAGAAAACAGGCTAAAACCGAGAAAACATAGTTTCGAAGCAGTAAAAAGCTTTGTTACTCTTTCTAGGGTCAAAATGTGTGACAATCCAATGCATTTGACTTATTGTAAGAGTTCGGAATGAATTTGGAGTGTTTAGACACCACTTATACCCATTTTGTCCCGCAACAGGCTAAAACTGAGAAAACATTGATTCGAAGCAGTAAACAGCTTTGTTACTGTTTCTAGGGTCAGAATATGTGACAATCCAATGCATTTGACTTATTGTAAGAGTTCGGAATGAATTTGGAGTGTTTAGACACCACTTATACCCATTTTGTCCCGAAACAGGCTAAAACTGAGAAAACATTGATTCGAAGCAGTAAACAGCTTTGTTACTAATTCTAGGGTCAGAATGTGTGACAATCCAATGCATTTGACTTATTGTAAGAGTTCAGAATGAATTTGGAGTGTTTAGACACCACTTATACCCATTTTGTCCCGAAACAGGCTAAAACTGAGAAAACATTGATTCGAAGCAGTAAACAGCTTTGTTACTGTTTCTAGGGTCAGAATGTGTGACAATCCAATGCATTTGACTAATTGTAAGAGTTCAGGATGAATATGGAGTGTTTAGACAACACTTAAACCCGTTTCATCCCAAAACAGGCTTAAACCAAGCAAACAGGCTAAAACCGAGAAAACATTGGTTCAAAGCAGTAAAAAGCTTTGTTACTCTTTCTAGGGTCAAAATGTGTGACAATCCAATGCATTTGACTTATTGTAAGAGTTCGGAATGAATTTGGAGTGTTTAGACACCACTTATACCCATTTTGTCCCGAAACAGGCTAAAACTGAGAAAACATTGATTCGAAGCAGTAAACAGCTTTGTTACTGTTTCTAGGGTCAGAATGTGTGACAATCCAATGCATTTGACTAATTGTAAGAGTTCGGGATGAATATGGAGTGTTTAGACAACACTTAAACCCGTTTCATCCCAAAACAGGCTTAAACCGAGAAAACAGGCTAAAACCGAGAAAACATTGATTCAAAGCAGTAAAAAGCTATGTTACTCTTTCTAGGGTCAAAATATGTAACAATCTAATGCATTTGACTAGTTATAAGAGTTCGGGTTGAATTTGGAGTGTTTAGACAACACTTAAACCCGTTTCATCCCAAAACAGGCTTAAAACGAGAAAACATGCTAAAACTGAGTAAACATTAATTCAAAGAAGTAAAAAGCTTTGTTACTCTTTCTAGGGTCAAATGTGTGACAATGCAATGCATTTGACTTATTGTAAGAGTTCGGAATGAATTTGGAATGTTTAGACACCACATATACCGATTTTGTCTCGAAACAGGCTAAAACCGAGAAAACATTGATTCGAAGCAGTAAACAGCTTTGTTACTGTTCCTAGGGTCAGAATGTGTGACAATCCAATGCATTTGACTAATTGTAAGAGTTCGGGATGAATTTGGAGTGTTTAGACAACACTTAAACCCGTTTCATCCCAAAACAGGCTTAAACCGAGAAAACAGGCTAAAACCGAGAAAACATTGATTCGCAGCAGTAAAAAGCTATGTTACTCTTTCTAGGGTCAAAATATGTAACAATCTAATGCATTTGACTAGTTATAAGAGTTCGGGTTGAATTTGGAGTGTTTAGACAACACTTATACCCATTTTGTCCCAAAACAGGCTTAAAACAAGAAAACAGGCTAAAACCGAGAAAACATTAATTCGAAGCAGTAAACAGCTTTGTTTGTGTTTTTGGGTCAAAATGTGTGACAATCCAATGCATTTGACTTATTGTAAGAGTTCGGAATGAATTTGGAGTGTTTAGACACCACTTATACCCATTTTGTCCCGAAACAGGCTAAAACTGAGAAAACATTGATTCGAAGCAGTAAACAGCTTTGTTACTGTTTCTAGGGTCAGAATGTGTGACAATCCAATGCATTTGACTAATTGTAAGAGTTTGGGATGAATATGGAGTGTTTAGACAACACTTAAACCCGTTTCATCCCAAAACAGGCTTAAACCAAGAAAACAGGTTAAAACCGAGAAAACATTGGTTCGAAGCAGTAAAAAGCTTTGTTACTCTTTCTAGGGTCAAAATATGTAACAATCTAATGCATTTGACTAGTTATAAGAGTTCGGGTTGAATTTGGAGTGTTTAGACAACACTTATACCCATTTTGTCCCAAAACAGGCTTAAAACGAGAAAACAGGCTAAAACCGAGAAAACATTAATTCGAAGCAGTAAACAGCTTTGTTTGTGTTTCTTGGGTCAAAATGTGTGACAATCCAATGCATTTGACTTATTGTAAGAGTTCGGAATGAATTTGAAGTTTTAGACACCACTTATACCCATTTTGTCCCGAAACAGGCTAAAACTGAGAAAACATTGATTCGAAGCAGTAAACAGCTTTGTTACTGTTTCTAGGGTCAGAATGTGTGACAATCCAATGCATTTGACTAATTGTAAGAGTTCAGAATGAATATGGAGTGTTTAGACAACACTTAAACCCGTTTCATCCCAAAACAGGCTTAAACCAAGAAAACAGGCTAAAACCGAGAAAACATTGGTTCGAAGCAGTAAAAAGCTTTGTTACTCTTTCTAGGGTCAAAATATGTGACAATCCAATGCATTTGACTTATTGTAAGAGTTCGGAATGAATTTGGAGTGTTTAGACACCACTTATACCCATTTTGTCCCGAAACAGGCTAAAACTGAGAAAACATTGATTCGAAGCAGTAAACAGCTTTGTTACTGTTTCTAGGGTCAGAATGTGTGACAATCCAATGCATTTGACTTATTGTAAGAGTTCGGAATGAATTTGGAATGTTTAGACACCACATATACCGATTTTGTCCCGAAACAGGCTAAAACCGAGAAAACATTGATTCGAAGCAGTAAACAGCTTTGTTACTGTTTCTAGGGTCAGAATGTGTGACAATCCAATGCATTTGACTAATTGTAAGAGTTCGGGATGAATTTGGAGTTTTTAGACAACACTTAAACCCGTTTAATCCCAAAACAGGCTTAAACCGAGAAAACAGGCTAAAACCGAGAAAACATTGATTCACAGCAGTAGAAAGCTATGTTACTCTTTCTAGGGTCAAAATATGTAACAATCTAAATCATTTGACTAGTTATAAGAGTTCGGGTTGAATTTGGAGTGTTTAGACAACACTTATACCCATTTTGTCCCAAAACAGGCTTAAAACGAGAAAACAGGCTAAAACCGAGAAAACATTAATTCGAAGCAGTAAACAGCTTTGTTTGTGTTTTTTGGGTCAAAATGTGTGACAATCCAATGCATTTGACTTATTGTAAGAGTTCGGAATGAATTTGGAGTGTTTAGACACCACTTATACCCATTTTGTCCCGAAACAGGCTAAAACTGAGAAAACATTGATTCGAAGCAGTAAACAGCTTTGTTACTGTTTCTAGGGTCAGAATGTGTGACAATCCAATGCATTTGACTAATTGTAAGAGTTCGGGATGAATATGGAGTGTTTAGACAACACTTAAACCCGTTTCATCCCAAAACAGGCTTAAACCAAGAAAACAGGCTAAAACCGAGAAAACATTGGTTCGAAGCAGTAAAAAGCTTTGTTACTCTTTCTAGGGTCAAAATATGTAACAATCTAATGCATTTGACTAGTTATAAGAGTTCGGGTTGAATTTGGAGTGTTTAGACAACACTTAAACCCATTTTGTCCCGAAACAGGCTAAAACTGAGAAAACATTGATTCGAAGCAGTAAACAGCTTTGTTACTGTTTCTAGGGTCAGAATGTGTGACAATCCAATGCATTTGACTAATTGTAAGAGTTCGGGATGAATATGGAGTGTTTAGACAACACTTAAACCCGTTTCATCCCAAAACAGGCTTAAACCGAGAAAACAGGCTAAAACCGAGAAAACATTGATTCAAAGCAGTAAAAAGCTATGTTACTCTTTCTAGGGTCAAAATATGTAACAATCTAATGCATTTGACTAGTTATAAGAGTTCGGGTTGAATTTGGAGTGTTTAGACAACACTTAAACCCGTTTCATCCCAAAACAGGCTTAAAACGAGAAAACATGCTAAAACTGACAAAACATTAATTCAAAGCAGTAAAAAGCTTTGTTACTCTTTCTAGGGTCAAAATGTGTGACAATGCAATGCATTTGACTTATTGTAAGAGTTCGGAATGAATTTGGAGTGTTTAGACACCACTTATACCCATTTTGTCCCGAAACAGGCTAAAACCGAGAAAACATTGATTCGAAGCAGTAAACAGCTTTGTTACTGTTTCTAGGGTCAGAATGTGTGACAATCCAATGCATTTGACTAATTGTAAGAGTTCGGGATGAATTTGGAGTGTTTAGACAACACTTAAACCCGTTTCATCCCAAAACAGGCTTAAACCAAGAAAACAGGCTAAAACCGAGAAAACATTGATTCGAAGCAGTAAAAAGCTTTGTTACTCTTTCTAGGGTCAAAATGTGTGACAATCCAATGCATTTGACTTATTGTAAGAGTTCGGAATGAATTTGGAGTGTTTAGACACCACTTATACCCATTTTGTCCCGCAACAGGCTAAAACTGAGAAAACATTGATTCGAAGCAGTAAACAGCTTTGTTACTGTTTCTAGGGTCAGAATATGTGACAATCCAATGCATTTGACTTATTGTAAGAGTTCGGAATGAATTTGGAGTGTTTAGACACCACTTATACCCATTTTGTCCCGAAACAGGCTAAAACTGAGAAAACATTGATTCGAAGCAGTAAACAGCTTTGTTACTGTTTCTAGGGTCAGAATGTGTGACAATCCAATGCATTTGACTTATGGTAAGAGTTCAGAATGAATTTGGAGTGTTTAGACACCACTTATACCCATTTTGTCCCGAAACAGGCTAAAACTGAGAAAACATTGATTCGAAGCAGTAAACAGCTTTGTTACTGTTTCTAGGGTCAGAATGTGTGACAATCCAATGCATTTGACTAATTGTAAGAGTTCGGGATGAATATGGAGTGTTTAGACAACACTTAAACCCGTTTCATCCCAAAACAGGCTTAAACCGAGAAAACAGGCTAAAACCGAGAAAACATTGATTCAAAGCAGTAAAAAGCTATGTTACTCTTTCTAGGGTCAAAATATGTAACAATCTAATGCATTTGACTAGTTATAAGAGTTCGGGTTGAATTTGGAGTGTTTAGACAACACTTAAACCCGTTTCATCCCAAAACAGGCTTAAAACGAGAAAACATGCTAAAACTGAGAAAACATTAATTCAAAGCAGTAAAAAGCTTTGTTACTGTTTCTAGGGTCAAAATGTGTGACAATCCAATGCATTTGACTTATTGTAAGAGTTCGGAATGAATTTGGAGTGTTTAGACACCACTTATACCCATTTTGTCCCGAAACAGGCTAAAACCGAGAAAACATTGATTCGAAGCAGTAAACAGCTTTGTTACTGTTTCTAGGGTCAGAATGTGTGACAATCCAATGCATTTGACTAATTGTAAGAGTTCGGGATGAATTTGGAGTGTTTAGACAACACTTAAACCCGTTTCATCCCAAAACAGGCTTAAACCGAGAAAACAGGCTAAAACCGAGAAAACATTGATTCGAAGCAGTAAAAAGCTATGTTACTCTTTCTAGGGTCAAAATATGTAACAATCTAATGCATTTGACTAGTTATAAGAGTTCGGGTTGAATTTGGAGTGTTTAGACAACACTTATACCCATTTTGTCCCAAAACAGGCTTAAAACAAGAAAACAGGCTAAAACCGAGAAAACATTAATTCGAAGCAGTAAACAGCTTTGTTTGTGTTTTTTGGGTCAAAATGTGTGACAATCCAATGCATTTGACTTATTGTAAGAGTTCGGAATGAATTTGGAGTGTTTAGACACCACTTATACCCATTTTGTCCCGAAACAGGCTAAAACTGAGAAAACATTGATTCGAAGCAGTAAACAGCTTTGTTACTGTTTCTAGGGTCAGAATGTGTGACAATCCAATGCATTTGACTAATTGTAAGAGTTCGGGATGAATATGGAGTGTTTAGACAACACTTAAACCCGTTTCATCCCAAAACAGGCTTAAACCAAGAAAACAGGCTAAAACCGAGAAAACATTGATTCGAAGCAGTAAAAGCTTTGTTACTCTTTCTAGGGTCAAAATATGTAACAATCTAATGCATTTGACTAGTTATAAGAGTTCGGTTGAATTTGGAGTGTTTAGACAACACTTATACCCATTTTGTCCCAAAACAGGCTTAAAACGAGAAAACAGGCTAAAACCGAGAAAACATTAATTCGAAGCAGTAAACAGCTTTGTTTGTGTTTCAAAATGTGTGACAATCCAATGCATTTGACTTATTGTAAGAGTTCGGAATGAATTTGGAGTGTTTAGACACCACTTATACCCATTTTGTCCCGAAACAGGCTAAAACTGAGAAAACATTGATTCGAAGCAGTAAACAGCTTTGTTACTGTTTCTAGGGTCAGAATGTGTGACAATCCAATGCATTTGACTAATTGTAAGAGTTCGGGATGAATATGGAGTGTTTAGACAACACTTAAACCCGTTTCATCCCAAAACAGGCTTAAACCAAGAAAACAGGCTAAAACCGAGAAAACATTGATTCGAAGCAGTAAAAAGCTTTGTTACTCTTTCTAGGGTCAAAATATGTAACAATCTAATGCATTTGACTAGTTATAAGAGTTCGGGTTGAATTTGGAGTGTTTAGACAACACTTATACCCATTTTGTCCCAAAACAGGCTTAAAACGAGAAAACAGGCTAAAACCGAGAAAACATTAATTCGAAGCAGTAAACAGCTTTGTTTGTGTTTCTTGGGTCAAAATGTGTGACAATCCAATGCATTTGACTTATTGTAAGAGTTCGGAATGAATTTGGAGTTTTAGACACCACTTATACCCATTTTGTCCCGAAACAGGCTAAAACCGAGAAAACATTGATTCGAAGCAGTAAACAGCTTTGTTACTGTTTCTAGGGTCAGAATGTGTGACAATCCAATGCATTTGACTAATTGTAAGAGTTCGGGATGAATATGGAGTGTTTAGACAACACTTAAACCCGTTTCATCCCAAAACAGGCTTAAACCAAGAAAACAGGCTAAAACCGAGAAAACATTGATTCAAAGCAGTAAAAAGCTTTGTTACTCTTTCTAGGGTCAAAATGTGTGACAATCCAATGCATTTGACTTATTGTAAGAGTTCGGAATGAATTTGGAGTGTTTAGACACCACTTATACCCATTTTGTCCCGAAACAGGCTAAAACTGAGAAAACATTGATTCGAAGCAGTAAACAGCTTTGTTACTGTTTCTAGGGTCAAAATGTGTGACAATCCAATGCATTTGACTAATTGTAAGAGTTCGGGATGAATATGGAGTGTTTAGACAACACTTAAACCCGTTTCATCCCAAAACAGGCTTAAACCAAGAAAACAGGCTAAAACCGAGAAAACATTGATTCGAAGCAGTAAAAAGCTTTGTTACTCTTTCTAGGGTCAAAATATGTGACAATCCAATGCATTTGACTTATTGTAAGAGTTCGGAATGAATTTGGAGTGTTTAGACACCACTTATACCCATTTTGTCCCGAAACAGGCTAAAACTGAGAAAACATTGATTCGAAGCAGTAAACAGCTTTGTTACTGTTTCTAGGGTCAGAATGTGTGACAATCCAATGCATTTGACTTATTGTAAGAGTTCGGAATGAATTTGGAGTGTTTAGACACCACTTATACCATTTTGTCCCAAAACAGGCTAAAACCGAGAAAACATTGATTCGAAGCAGTAAACAGCTTTGTTACTGTTTCTAGGGTCAGAATGTGTGACAATCCAATGCATTTGACTAATTGTAAGAGTTCGGGATGAATTTGGAGTGTTTAGACAACACTTAAACCCGTTTCATCCCAAAACAGGCTTAAACCAAGAAAACAGGCTAAAACCGAGAAAACATTGATTCGAAGCAGTAAAAAGCTTTGTTACTCTTTCTAGGGTCAAAATATGTAACAATCTAATGCATTTGACTAGTTATAAGAGTTCGGGTTGAATTTGGAGTGTTTAGACAACACTTATACCCATTTTGTCCCAAAACAGGCTTAAAACGAGAAAACAGGCTAAAACCGAGAAAACATTAATTCGAAGCAGTAAACAGCTTTGTTTGTGTTTCTAGGGTCAAAATGTGTGACAATCCAATGCATTTGACTTATTGTAAGAGTTCGGAATGAATTTGGAGTGTTTAGACACCACTTATACCCATTTTGTCCCGAAACAGGCTAAAACTGAGAAAACATTGATTCGAAGCAGTAAACAGCTTTGTTACTGTTTCTAGGGTCAGAATGTGTGACAATCCAATGCATTTGACTAATTGTAAGAGTTCGGGATGAATATGGAGTGTTTAGACAACACTTAAACCCGTTTCATCCCAAAACAGGCTTAAACCAAGAAAACAGGCTAAAACCGAGAAAACATTGATTCGAAGCAGTAAACAGCTTTGTTACTCTTTCTAGGGTCAAAATATGTAACAATCTAATGCATTTGACTAGTTATAAGAGTTCGGGTTGAATTTGGAGTGTTTAGACAACACTTATACCCATTTTGTCCCAAAACAGGCTTAAAACAAGAAAACAGGCTAAAACCGAGAAAACATTAATTCGAAGCAGTAAACAGCTTTGTTTGTGTTTCTGGGTCAAAATGTGTGACAATCCAATGCATTTGACTTATTGTAAGAGTTCGGAATGAATTTGGAGTGTTTAGACACCACTTATACCCATTTTGTCCCAAAACAGGCTAAAACTGAGAAAACATTGATTCGAAGCAGTAAACAGCTTTGTTACTGTTTCTAGGGTCAGAATGTGTGACAATCCAATGCATTTGACTAATTGTAAGAGTTCGGGATGAATATGGAGTGTTTAGACAACACTTAAACCCGTTTCATCCCAAAACAGGCTTAAACCAAGAAAACAGGCTAAAACCGAGAAAACATTGATTCAAAGCAGTAAAAAGCTTTGTTACTCTTTCTAGGGTCAAAATGTGTGACAATCCAATGCATTTGACTTATTGTAAGAGTTCGGAATGAATTTGGAGTGTTTAGACACCACTTATACCCATTTTGTCCCGAAACAGGCTAAAACTGAGAAAACATTGATTCGAAGCAGTAAACAGCTTTGTTACTGTTTCTAGGGTCAAAATGTGTGACAATCCAATGCATTTGACTAATTGTAAGAGTTCGGGATGAATATGGAGTGTTTAGACAACACTTAAACCCGTTTCATCCCAAAACAGGCTTAAACCAAGAAAACAGGCTAAAACCGAGAAAACATTGATTCGAAGCAGTAAAAAGCTTTGTTACTCTTTCTAGGGTCAAAATGTGTGACAATCCAATGCATTTGACTTATTGTAAGAGTTCGGAATGAATTTGGAGTGTTTAGACACCACTTATACCCATTTTGTCCCGAAACAGGCTAAAACTGAGAAAACATTGATTCGAAGCAGTAAACAGCTTTGTTACTGTTTCTAGGGTCAGAATGTGTGACAATCCAATGCATTTGACTAATTGTAAGAGTTCGGGATGAATATGGAGTGTTTAGACAACACTTAAACCCGTTTCATCCCAAAACAGGCTTAAACCAAGAAAACAGGCTAAAACCGAGAAAACATTGGTTCAAAGCAGTAAAAAGCTTTGTTACTCTTTCTAGGGTCAAAATGTGTGACAATCCAATGCATTTGACTTATTGTAAGAGTTCGGAATGAATTTGGAGTGTTTAGACACCACTTATACCCATTTTGTCCCGAAACAGGCTAAAACTGAGAAAACATTGATTCGAAGCAGTAAACAGCTTTGTTACTGTTTCTAGGGTCAGAATGTGTGACAATCCAATGCATTTGACTAATTGTAAGAGTTCGGGATGAATATGGAGTGTTTAGACAACACTTAAACCCGTTTCATCCCAAAACAGGCTTAAACCAAGAAATCAGGCTAAAACCGAGAAAACATTGGTTCGAAGCAGTAAAAAGCTTTGTTACCACTTATACCCATTTTGTCCCGAAACAGGCTAAAACTGAGAAAACATTGATTCGAAGCAGTAAACAGCTTTGTTACTGTTTCTAGGGTCAAAATGTGTGACAATCCAATGCATTTGACTAATTGTAAGAGTTCGGGATGAATATGGAGTGTTTAGACAACACTTAAACCCGTTTCATCCCAAAACAGGCTTAAACCAAGAAAACAGGCTAAAACCGAGAAAACAATTGTTCGAAGCAGTAAAAGGCTTTGTTACTCTTTCTAGGGTGAAAATGTGTGACAATCCAATGCATTTGACTTATTGTAAGAGTTCGGAATGAATTTGGAGTGTTTAGACACCACTTATACCCATTTTGTCCAGGAACAGGCTAAAAATGAGAAAACATTGATTCGAAGCAGTAAACAGCTTTGTTACTGTTTCTAGGGTCAGAATGTGTGACAATCCAATGCATTTGACTTATTGTAAGAGTTCGGAATGAATTTGGAGTGTTTAGACACCACTTATACCCATTTTGTCCCAAAACAGGCTAAAACTGAGAAAACATTGATTCGAAGCAGTAAACAGCTTTTTTACTGTTTCTAGGGTCAGAATGTGTGACAATCCAATGCATTTGACTTATGGTAAGAGTTCGGAATGAATTTGGCGTGTCTAGACACCACTTATACCCATTTTGTCCCAAAACAGGCTAAAACTAAGAAAACATTGATTCGAAGCAGTAAACAGCTTTGTTACTGTTTTAGGGTCAGAATGTGTGACAATCCAATGCATTTGACTAATTTTAAGAGTTCGGGATGAATATGGAGTGTTTAGACAACACTTAAACCCGTTTCATCCCAAAACAGGCTTAACCAAGAAAACAGGCTAAAACCGAGATAATATTGGTTCCAAGCAGTAAAAAGTTTTGTTACTCTTTCTAGGGTTAAAATAAGTGACAGTCCAATGCATTTGACTTATTGTAAGAGTTCGGAATGAATTTGGAGTGTTTAGACACCACTTATACCCATTTTGTCCCGAAACAGGCTAAAATGAGAAAACATTGATTCGAAGCAGTAAACAGCTTTGTTACTGTTTCTAGGGTCAGAATGTGTGACAATCCAATGCATTTGACTAATTGTAAGAGTTCGGGATGAATATGGAGTGTTTAGACAACACTTAAACCCATTTTGTCCCGAAAGAGGCTAAAACTGAGAAAACATTGATTCGAAGCAGTAAACAGCTTTGTTACTGTTTCTAGGGTCAGAATGTGTGACAATCCAATGCATTTGACTTATGGTAAGAGTTCGGAATGAATTTGGAGTGTTTAGACACCACTTATACCCATTTTGTCCCAAAACAGGCTAAAACTGAGAAAACATTGATTCGAAGCAGTAAACAGCTTTGTTACTGTTTCTAGGGTCAGAATGTGTGACAATCCAATGCATTTGACTAATTGTAAGAGTTCGGGATGAATATGGAGTGTTTAGACAACACTTAAACCCGTTTCATCCCAAAACAGGCTTATACCAAGAAAACAGGCTAAAACTGAGAAAACATTGATTCGAAGCAGTAAAAAGCTTTGTTACTCTTTCTAGGGTCAAAATATGTAACAATCTAATGCATTTGACTAGTTATAAGAGTTCGGGTTGAATTTGGAGTGTTTAGACAACACTTAAACCCGTTTCATCCCAAAACAGGCTTAAAACGAGAAAACATGCTAAAACTGAGAAAACATTAATTCAAAGCAGTAAAAAGCTTTGTTACTCTTTCTAGGGTCAAAATGTGTGACAATCCAATGCATTTGACTTATTGTAAGAGTTCGGAATGAATTTGGAGTGTTTAGACACCACTTATACCCATTTTGTCCCGAAACAGGCTAAAACTGAGAAAACATTGATTCGAAGCAGTAAACAGCTTTGTTACTGTTTCTAGGGTCAGAATGTGTGACAATCCAATGCATTTGACTTATTGTAAGAGTTCGGAATGAATTTGGAGTGTTTAGACACCACTTATACCCATTTTGTCCCAAAACAGGCTAAAACTGAGAAAACATTGATTCGAAGCAGTAAACAGCTTTTTACTGTTTCTAGGGTCAGAATGTGTGACAATCCAATGCATTTGACTTATTGTAAGAGTTCGGAATGAATTTGGAGTGTTTAGACACCACTTATACCCATTTTGTCCCAAAACAGGCTAAAACTAAGAAAACATTGATTCGAAGCAGTAAACAGCTTTGTTACTGTTTCTAGGGTCAGAATGTGTGACAATCCAATGCATTTGACTAATTGTAAGAGTTCGGGATGAATATGGAGTGTTTAGACAACACTTAAACCCGTTTCATCCCAAAACAGGCTTAAACCAAGAAATCAGGCTAAAACCGAGAAAACATTGGTTCGAAGCAGTAAAAAGCTTTGTTACCACTTATACCCATTTTGTCCCGAAACAGGCTAAAACTGAGAAAACATTGATTCGAAGCAGTAAACAGCTTTGTTACTGTTTCTAGGGTCAAAATGTGTGACAATCCAATGCATTTGACTAATTGTAAGAGTTCGGGATGAATATGGAGTGTTTAGACAACATTTAAACCCGTTTCATCCCAAAACAGGCTTAAACCAAGAAAACAGGCTAAAACCGAGAAAACATTGTTCGAAGCAGTAAAAGCTTTGTTACTCTTTCTAGGGTCAAAATGTGTGACAATCCAATGCATTTGACTTATTGTAAGAGTTCGGAATGAATTTGGAGTGTTTAGACACCACTTATACCCATTTTGTCCAGAACAGGCTAAAACTGAGAAAACATTGATTCGAAGCAGTAAACAGCTTTGTTACTGTTTCTAGGGTCAGAATGTGTGACAATCCAATGCATTTGACTTATGGTAAGAGTTCGGAATGAATTTGGAGTGTTTAGACACCACTTATACCCATTTTGTCCCAAAACAGGCTAAAACTGAGAAAACATTGATTCGAAGCAGTAAACAGCTTTGTTACTGTTTCTAGGGTCAGAATGTGTGACAATCCAATGCATTTGACTTATGGTAAGAGTTCGGAATGAATTTGGAGTGTTTAGACACCACTTATACCCATTTTGTCCCAAAACAGGCTAAAACTGAGAAAACATTGATTCGAAGCAGTAAACAGCTTTGTTACTGTTTCTAGGGTCAGAATGTGTGACAATCCAATGCATTTGACTAATTGTAAGAGTTCGGGATGAATATGGAGTGTTTAGACAACACTTAAACCCGTTTCATCCCAAAACAGGCTTAAACCAAGAAAACAGGCTAAAACCGAGAAAACATTGGTTCGAAGCAGTAAAAGTTTGTTACTCTTTCTAGGGTTAAAATATGTGACAGTCCAATGCATTTGACTTATTCTAAGAGTTCGGAATGAATTTGGATTGTTTAGACACCACTTATACCCATTTTGTCCCGGAACAGGCTAAGAATGAGAAAACATTGATTCGAAGCAGTAAACAGCTTTGTTACTGTTTCTAGGGTCAGAATGTGTGACAATCCAATGCATTTGACTAATTGTAAGAGTTCGAGATGAATATGGAGTGTTTAGACAACACTTAAACCCATTTTGTCCCGAAAGAGGCTAAAACTGAGAAAACATTGATTCGAAGCAGTAAACAGCTTTGTTACTGTTTCTAGGGTCAGAATGTGTGACAATCCAATGCATTTGACTTATTGTAAGAGTTCGGAATGAATTTGGCGTGTTTAGACACCACTTATACCCATTTTGTCCCAAAACAGGCTAAAACTGAGAAAACATTGATTCGAAGCAGTAAACAGATTTGTTACTGTTTCTAGGGTCAGAATGTGTGACAATCCAATGCATTTGACTAATTGTAAGAGTTCGGGATGAATATGGAGTGTTTAGACAACACTTAAACCCGTTTCATCCCAAAACAGGCTTATATCAAGAAAACAGGCTAAAACCGAGAAAACATTGATTCAAAGCAGTAAAAAGCTATGTTACTCTTTCTAGGGTCAAAATATGTAACAATCTAATGCATTTGACTAGTTATAAGAGTTCGGGTTGAATTTGGAGTGTTTAGACAACACTTAAACCCGTTTCATCCCAAAACAGGCTTAAAACGAGAAAACATGCAAAAACTGAGTAAACATTAATTCAAAGAAGTAAAAAGCTTTGTTACACTTTCTAGGGTCAAAATGTGTGACAATGCAATGCATTTGACTTATTGTAAGAGTTCGGAATGAATTTGGAGTGTTTAGACACCACTTATACCCATTTTGTCCCGAAACAGGCTAAAACTGAGAAAACATTGATTCGAAGCAGTAAACAGCTTTGTTACTGTTTCTAGGGTCAGAATGTGTGACAATCCAATGCATTTGACTTATTGTAAGAGTTCGGAATGAATTTGGAGTGTTTAGACACCACTTATACCCATTTTGTCCCAAAACAGGCTAAAACTGAGAAAACATTGATTCGAAGCAGTAAACAGCTTTGTTACTGTTTCTAGGGTCAAAATGTGTGACAATCCAATGCATTTGACTTATTGTAAGAGTTCGGCATGAATTTGGAGTGTTTAGACACCACTTATACCCATTTTGTCCCGAACAGGCTAAAGATGAGAAAACATTGATTCGAAGCAGTAAACAGCTTTGTTACTGTTTCTAGGGTCAGAATGTGTGACAATCCAATGCATTTGACTAATTGTAAGAGTTCGGGATGAATATGGAGTGTTTAGACAACACTTAAACCCATTTTGTCCCGAAAGAGGCTAAAACTGAGAAAACATTGATTCGAAGCAGTAAACAGCTTTGTTACTGTTTCTAGGGTCAGAATGTGTGACAATCCAATGCATTTGACTTATTGTAAGAGTTCGGAATGAATTTGGAGTGTTTAGACACCACTTATACCCATTTTGTCCCAAAACAGGCTAAAACTGAGAAAACATTGATTCGAAGCAGTAAACAGCTTTGTTACTGTTTCTAGGGTCAGAATGTGTGACAATCCAATGCATTTGACTAATTGTAAGAGTTCGGGATGAATATGGAGTGTTTAGACAACACTTAAACCCGTTTCATCCCAAAACAGGCTTATACCAAGAAAACAGGCTAAAACCGAGAAAACATTGATTCAAAGCAGTAAAAAGCTATGTTACTCTTTCTAGGGTCAAAATATGTAACAATCTAATGCATTTGACTAGTTATAAGAGTTCGGGTTGAATTTGGAGTGTTTAGACAACACTTAAACCCGTTTCATCCCAAAACAGGCTTAAAACGAGAAAACATGCAAAAACTGAGTAAACATTAATTCAAAGAAGTAAAAAGCTTTGTTACACTTTCTAGGGTCAAAATGTGTGACAATGCAATGCATTTGACTTATTGTAAGAGTTCGGAATGAATTTGGAGTGTTTAGACACCACTTATACCCATTTTGTCCCGAAACAGGCTAAAACTGAGAAAACATTGATTCGAAGCAGTAAACAGCTTTGTTACTGTTTCTAGGGTCAGAATGTGTGACAATCCAATGCATTTGACTTATTGTAAGAGTTCGGAATGAATTTGGAGTGTTTAGACACCACTTATACCCATTTTGTCCCAAAACAGGCTAAAACTGAGAAAACATTGATTCGAAGCAGTAAACAGCTTTGTTACTGTTTCTAGGGTCAGAATGTGTGACAATCCAATGCATTTGACTAATTGTAAGAGTTCGGGATGAATATGGAGTGTTTAGACAACACTTAAACCCATTTTGTCCCGAAAGAGGCTAAAACTGAGAAAACATTGATTCGAAGCAGTAAACAGCTTTGTTACTGTTTCTAGGGTCAGAATGTGTGACAATCCAATGCATTTGACTTATTGTAAGAGTTCGGAATGAATTTGGAGTGTTTAGACACCACTTATACCCATTTTGTCCCGAAACAGGCTAAAACTGAGAAAACATTGATTCGAAGCAGTAAACAGCTTTGTTACTGTTTCTAGGGTCAGAATGTGTGACAATCCAATGCATTTGACTAATTGTAAGAGTTCGGGATGAATATGGAGTGTTTAGACAACACTTAAACCCGTTTCATCCCAAAACAGGCTTATACCAAGAAAACAGGCTAAAACCGAGAAAACATTGATTCAAAGCAGTAAAAAGCTATGTTACTCTTTCTAGGGTCAAAATATGTAACAATCTAATGCATTTGACTAGTTATAAGAGTTCGGGTTGAATTTGGAGTGTTTAGACAACACTTAAACCCGTTTCATCCCAAAACAGGCTTAAAACGAGAAAACATGCTAAAACTGAGAAAACATTAATTCAAAGCAGTAAAAAGCTTTGTTACTCTTTCTAGGGTCAAAATGTGTGACAATGCAATGCATTTGACTTATTGTAAGAGTTCGGAATGAATTTGGAGTGTTTAGACACCACTTATACCCATTTTGTCCCAAAACAGGCTAAAACTGAGAAAACATTGATTCGAAGCAGTAAACAGCTTTGTTACTGTTTCTAGGGTCAGAATGTGTGACAATCCAATGCATTTGACTAATTGTAAGAGTTCGGGATGAATATGGAGTGTTTAGACAACACTTAAACCCGTTTCATCCCAAAACAGGCTTAAACCAAGAAAACAGGCTAAAACCGAGAAAACATTGTTTCTAAGCAGTAAAAAGCTTTGTTACTCTTTCTAGGGTCAAAATGTGTGACAATCCAATGCATTTGACTTATTGTAAGAGTTCGGAATGAATTTGGAGTGTTTAGACACCACTTATACCCATTTTGTCCCGAAACAGGCTAAAACTGAGAAAACATTGATTCGAAGCAGTAAACAGCTTTGTTACTGTTTCTAGGGTCAGAATGTGTGACAATCCAATGCATTTGACTAATTGTAAGAGTTCGGGATGAATATGGAGTGTTTAGACAACACTTATACCCATTTTGTCCCAAAGCAGGCTTAAAACGAGAAACAGGCTAAAACCGAGAAAACATTGATTCGAAGCAGTAAACAGCTTTGTTACTGTTTCTAGGGTCAAAATATGTGACAATCTAATGCATTTGACTAATTATAAGAGTTCGGGATGAATTTGGAGTGTTTAGACAACACTTAAACCCGTTTCATCCCAAAACAGGCTTAAAACGAGAAAACATGCAAAAACTGAGAAAACATTAATTCAAAGCAGTAAAAAGCTTTGTTACACTTTCTAGGGTCAAAATGTGTGACAATGCAATGCATTTGACTTATTGTAAGAGTTCGGAATGAATTTGGAGTGTTTAGACACCACTTATACCCATTTTGTCCCGAAACAGGCTAAAACTGAGAAAACATTGATTCGAAGCAGTAAACAGCTTTGTTACTGTTTCTAGGGTCAGAATGTGTGACAATCCAATGCATTTGACTTATTGTAAGAGTTCGGAATGAATTTGGAGTGTTTAGACACCACTTATACCCATTTTGTCCCAAAACAGGCTAAAACGAGAAAACATTGATTCGAAGCAGTAAACAGCTTTGTTACTGTTTCTAGGGTCAAAATGTGTGACAATCCAATGCATTTGACTTATTGTAAGAGTTCGGCATGAATTTGGAGTGTTTAGACACCACTTATACCCATTTTGTCCCGGAACAGGCTAAAAATGAGAAAACATTGATTCGAAGCAGTAAACAGCTTTGTTACTGTTTCTAGGGTCAGAATGTGTGACAATCCAATGCATTTGACTAATTGTAAGAGTTCGGGATGAATATGGAGTGTTTAGACAACACTTAAACCCATTTTGTCCCGAAACAGGCTAAAACTGAGAAAACATTGATTCGAAGCAGTAAACAGCTTTGTTACTGTTTCTAGGGTCAGAATGTGTGACAATCCAATGCATTTGACTTATGGTAAGAGTTCGGAATGAATTTGGCGTGTTTAGACACCACTTATACCCATTTTGTCCCAAAACAGGCTAAAACTGAGAAAACATTGATTCGAAGCAGTAAACAGCTTTGTTACTGTTTCTAGGGTCAGAATGTGTGACAATCCAATGCATTTGACTAATTGTAAGAGTTCGGGATGAATATGGAGTGTTTAGACAACACTTAAACCCGTTTCATCCCAAAACAGGCTTAAACCAAGAAAACAGGCTAAAACCGAGAAAACATTGATTCAAAGCAGTAAAAAGCTATGTTACTCTTTCTAGGGTCAAAATATGTAACAATCTAATGCATTTGACTAGTTATAAGAGTTCGGGTTGAATTTGGAGTGTTTAGACAACACTTAAACCCGTTTCATCCCAAAACAGGCTTAAAACGAGAAAACATGCAAAAACTGAGTAAACATTAATTCAAAGCAGTAAAAGCTTTGTTACTTTCTAGGGTCAAAATGTGTGACAATGCAATGCATTTGACTTATTGTAAGAGTTCGGAATGAATTTGGAGTGTTTAGACACCACTTATACCCATTTTGTCCCGAAACAGGCTAAAACTGAGAAAACATTGATTCGAAGCAGTAAACAGCTTTGTTACTGTTTCTAGGGTCAGAATATGTGACAATCCAATGCATTTGACTTATTGTAAGAGTTCGGAATGAATTTGGAGTGTTTAGACACCTTATACCCATTTTGTCCCAAAACAGGCTAAAACTGAGAAAACATTGATTCGAAGCAGTAAACAGCTTTGTTACTGTTTCTAGGGTCAAAATGTGTGACAATCCAATGCATTTGACTAATTGTAAGAGTTCGGGATGAATTTGGAGTGTTTAGACACCACTTATACCCATTTTGTCCCGAACAGGCTAAAACTGAGAAAACATTGATTCGAAGCAGTAAACAGCTTTGTTACTGTTTCTAGGGTCAGAATGTGTGACAATCCAATGCATTTGACTAAGTGTAAGAGTTCGGGATGAATATGGAGTGTTTAGACAACACTTAAACCCATTTTGTCCCGAAAAAGGCTAAAACTGAGAAAACATTGATTCGAAGCAGTAAACAGCTTTGTTACTGTTTCTAGGGTCAGAATGTGTGACAATCCAATGCATTTGACTTATTGTAAGAGTTCGGAATGAATTTGGCGTGTTTAGACACCACTTATACCCATTTTGTCCCAAAACAGGCTAAAACCGAGAAAACATTGATTCGAAGCAGTAAACAGCTTTGTTACTGTTTCTAGGGTCAGAATGTGTGACAATCCAATGCATTTGACTAATTGTAAGAGTTCGGGATGAATATGGAGTGTTTAGACAACACTTAAACCCGTTTCATCCCAAAACAGGCTTAACCAAGAAAACAGGCTAAAACCGAGAAAACATTGATTCAAAGCAGTAAAAAGCTATGTTACTCTTTCTAGGGTCAAAATATGTAACAATCTAATGCATTTGACTAGTTATAAGAGTTCGGGTTGAATTTGGAGTGTTTAGACAACACTTAAACCCGTTTTGTCCCAAAACAGGCTTAAAACGAGAAAACATGCAAAAACTGAGTAAACATTAATTCAAAGCAGTAAAAAGCTTTGTTACACTTTCTAGGGTCAAAATGTGTGACAATCCAATGCATTTGACTTATTGTAAGAGTTCGGAATGAATTTGGAGTGTTTAGACACCACTTATACCCATTTTGTCCCAAAACAGGCTAAAACTGAGAAAACATTGATTCGAAGCAGTAAACAGCTTTGTTACTGTTTCTAGGGTCAGAATGTGTGACAATCCAATGCATTTGACTAATTGTAAGAGTTCGGGATGAATATGGAGTGTTTAGACAACACTTAAACCCGTTTCATCCCAAAACAGGCTTAAACCAAGAAATTAGGCTAAAACCGAGAAAACATTGTTTCTAAGCAGTAAAAAGCTTTGTTACTCTTTCTAGGGTCAAATGTGTGACAATCCAATGCATTTGACTTATTGTAAGAGTTCGGAATGAATTTGGAGTGTTTAGACACCACTTATACCCATTTTGTCCCGGAACAGGCTAAAAATGAGAAAACATTGATTCGAAGCAGTAAACAGCTTTGTTACTGTTTCTAGGGTCAGAATGTGTGACAATCCAATGCATTTGACTAATTGTAAGAGTTCGGGATGAATATGGAGTGTTTAGACAACACTTATACCCATTTTGTCCCAAAGCAGGCTTAAAACGAGAAAACAGGCTAAAACCGAGAAAACATTAATTCGAAGCAGTAAACAGCTTTGTTTGTGTTTCTAGGGTCAAAATGTGTGACAATCCAATGCATTTGACTTATTGTAAGAGTTCGGAATGAATTTGGAGTGTTTAGACACCACTTATACCCATTTTGTCCCGAAACAGGCTAAAACTGAGAAAACATTGATTCGAAGCAGTAAACAGCTTTGTTACTGTTTCTAGGGTCAGAATGTGTGACAATCCAATGCATTTGACTAATTGTAAGAGTTCGGGATGAATATGGAGTGTTTAGACAACACTTAAACCCGTTTCATCCCAAAACAGGCTTAAACCAAGAAAACAGGCTAAAACCGAGAAAACATTGGTTCGAAGCAGTAAAAAGCTTTGTTACTCTTTCTAGGGTCAAAATATGTGACAATCAATGCATTTGACTTATTGTAAGAGTTCGGAATGAATTTGGATTGTTTAGACACCACTTATACCCATTTTGTCCCGAAACAGGCTAAAACTGAGAAAACATTGATTCGAAGCAGTAAACAGCTTTGTTACTGTTTCTAGGGTCAAAATGTGTGACAATCCAATGCATTTGACTAATTGTAAGAGTTCGGGATGAATATGGAGTGTTTAGACAACACTTAAACCCGTTTCATCCCAAAACAGGCTTAAACCAAGAAAACAGGCTAAAACCGAGAAAACATTGTTCGAAGCAGTAAAAGCTTTGTTACTCTTTCTAGGGTCAAAATGTGTGACAATCCAATGCATTTGACTTATTGTAAGAGTTCGGAATGAATTTGGAGTGTTTAGACACCACTTATACCCATTTTGTCCAGGAACAGGCTAAAAATGAGAAAACATTGATTCGAAGCAGTAAACAGCTTTGTTACTGTTTCTAGGGTCAGAATGTGTGACAATCCAATGCATTTGACTTATTGTAAGAGTTCGGAATGAATTTGGAGTGTTTAGACACCACTTATACCCATTTTGTCCCGAAACAGGCTAAAACTGAGAAAACATTGATTCGAAGCAGTAAACAGCTTTTTACTGTTTCTAGGGTCAGAATGTGTGACAATCCAATGCATTTGACTTATTGTAAGAGTTCGGAATGAATTTGGAGTGTTTAGACACCACTTATACCCATTTTGTCCCAAAACAGGCTAAAACTAAGAAAACATTGATTCGAAGCAGTAAACAGCTTTGTTACTGTTTTTAGGGTCAGAATGTGTGACAATCCAATGCATTTGACTAATTTTAAGAGTTCGGGATGAATATGGAGTGTTTAGACAACACTTAAACCCGTTTCATCCCAAAACAGGCTTAACCAAGAAAACAGGCTAAAACCGAGATAATATTGGTTCCAAGCAGTAAAAAGTTTTGTTACTCTTTCTAGGGTTAAAATAAGTGACAGTCCAATGCATTTGACTTATTCTAAGAGTTCGGAATGAATTTGGATTGTTTAGACACCACTTATACCCATTTTGTCCCGGAACAGGCTAAGAATGAGAAAACATTGATTCGAAGCAGTAAACAGCTTTGTTACTGTTTCTAGGGTCAGAATGTGTGACAATCCAATGCATTTGACTAATTGTAAGAGTTCGGGATGAATATGGAGTGTTTAGACAACACTTAAACCCATTTTGTCCCGAAAGAGGCTAAAACTGAGAAAACATTGATTCGAAGCAGTAAACAGCTTTGTTACTGTTTCTAGGGTCAGAAAATGTGTGACAATCCAATGCATTTGACTTATTGTAAGAGTTCGGAATGAATTTGGAGTGTTTAGACACCACTTATACCCATTTTGTCCCAAAACAGGCTAAAGATGAGAAAACATTGATTCGAAGCAGTAAACAGCTTTGTTACTGTTTCTAGGGTCAGAATGTGTGACAATCCAATGCATTTGACTAATTGTAAGAGTTCGGGATGAATATGGAGTGTTTAGACAACACTTAAACCCATTTTGTCCCGAAAAGGCTAAAACTGAGAAAACATTGATTCGAAGCAGTAAACAGCTTTGTTACTGTTTCTAGGGTCAAAATGTGTGACAATCCAATGCATTTGACTTATTGTAAGAGTTCGGAATGAATTTGGAGTGTTTAGACACCACTTATACCCATTTTGTCCCAAAACAGGCTAAAACTGAAAACATTGATTCGAAGCAGTAAACAGCTTTGTTACTGTTTCTAGGGTCAGAATGTGTGACAATCCAATGCATTTGACTAATTGTAAGAGTTCGGGATGAATTTGGAGTGTTTAGACAACACTTAAACCCGTTTCATCCCAAAACAGGCTTAAACCGAGAAAACAGGCTAAAACCGAGAAAACATTGATTCAAAGCAGTAAAAAGCTTTGTTACTCTTTCTAGGGTCAAAATATGTGACAATCCAATGCATTTGACTATTGTAAGAGTTCGGGTTGAATTTGGAGTGTTTAGACAACACTTAACCCATTTTGTCCCAAAACAGGCTTAAAACGAGAAAACATGCTAAAACTGAGAAAACATTGATTCAAAGAAGTAAAAAGCTTTGTTACTGTTTCTAGGGTCAAATGTGTGACAATCCAATGCATTTGACTTATTGTAAGAGTTCGGAATGAATTTGGAGTGTTTAGACACCACTTATACCCATTTTGTCCCAAAACAGGCTAAAACTGAGAAAACATTGATTCGAAGCAGTAAACAGCTTTGTTACTGTTTCTAGGGTCAGAATGTGTGACAATCCAATGCATTTGACTAATTGTAAGAGTTCGGGATGAATTTGGAGTGTTTAGACAACACTTAAACCCGTTTCATCCCAAAACAGGCTTAAACCAAGAAAAGGCTAAAACCGAGTAAACATTAATTCAAAGCAGTAAAAAGCTTTGTTACTCTTTCTAGGGTCAAAATGTGTGACAATCCAATGCATTTGACTTATTGTAAGAGTTCGGAATGAATTTGGAGTGTTTAGACACCACTTATACCCATTTTGTCCCGAACAGGCTAAAAATGAGAAAACATTGATTCGAAGCAGTAAACAGCTTTGTTACTGTTTCTAGGGTCAGAATATGTGACAATCCAATGCATTTGACTAATTGTAAGAGTTCGGGATGAATTTGGAGTGTTTAGACAACACTTATACCCATTTTGTCCCAAAGCAGGCTTAAAACGAGAAAACAGGCTAAAACCGAGAAAACATTAATTCGAAGCAGTAAACAGCTTTGTTTGTGTTTCTTGGGTCAAAATGTTTGACAATCCAATGCATTTGACTTATTGTAAGAGTTCGGAATGAATTTGGAGTGTTTAGACACCACTTATACCCATTTTGTCCCGAAACAGGCTAAAACTGAGAAAACATTGATTCGAAGCAGTAAACAGCTTTGTTACTGTTTCTAGGGTCAGAATGTGTGACAATCCAATGCATTTGACTAATTGTAAGAGTTCGGGATGAATGGAGTGTTTAGACAACACTTAAACCCGTTTTATCCCAAAACAGGCTTAAACCAAGAAAACAGGCTAACCGAGAAAACATTGGTTCGAAGCAGTAAAAAGTTTTGTTACTCTTTCTAGGGTCAAAATATGTGACAGTCCAATGCATTTGACTTATTGTAAGAGTTCGGAATGAATTTGGATTGTTTAGACACCACTTATACCCATTTTGTCCCGAAACAGGCTAAAACTGAGAAAACATTGATTCGAAGCAGTAAACAGCTTTGTTACTGTTTCTAGGGTCAAAATGTGTGACAATCCAATGCATTTGACTAATTGTAAGAGTTCGGGATGAATATGGAGTGTTTAGACAACATTTAAACCCGTTTTCCAAAACAGGCTTAAACCAAGAAAACAGGCTAAAACAGAAAACAATTGTTCGAAGCAGTAAAGGCTTTGTTACTTTTCTAGGGTGAAAATGTGTGACAATCAATGCATTTGACTTATTGTAAGAGTTCGGAATGAATTTGGAGTGTTTAGACACCACTTATACCCATTTTGTCCCGGAACAGGCTAAAACTGAGAAACATTGATTCGAAGCAGTAAACAGCTTTGTTACTGTTTCTAGGTCAGAATGTGTGACAATCCAATGAATTTGACTTATTGTAAGAGTTCGGAATGAATTTAGAGTGTTT
>JALDXE010000079.1:0-58100 GCA_023864065.1 Camelina neglecta
TTTACTTGCTTCGAATCAATGTTTTCTCGGTTTTAGCCTGTTTTCTCGGGAAGCCTGTTTTGGGATAAAAAGGGTATAAGTGTTGTCTAAACACTCCAAATTCATCCCAAACTCTTACAATTAGTCAAATGCATTGGATTTTCACATATTCTGACCCTAGAAACAGTAACAAAGCTGTTTACTGCTTCGAATCAATGTTTTCTCGGTTTTAGCTTGTTTCGGGACAAAATGGGTATAAGTGTTGTCTCAACACTCCAAATTAAACCCAAATTCTTATAATTAGTCAAATGCATTGGATTGTTACATATTTTGACCCTAGAAACAGTAACAAAGCTGTTTAATGCTTAGAATCAATGTTTTCTCGGTTTAAGCCTGTTTTGGGATAAAACAGGTTTAAGTGTTGTCTAAACACTCCAAATTCATCCCAAACTCTTACAATTAGTCAAATGCAATGGATTTTTACACATTCTGACCCTAGAAACAGTAACAAAGCTGTTTACTGCTTCGAATCAATGTTTTCTCGGTTTTAGCCTGTTTTGGGACAAAATGGGTATAAGTGTTGTCTAAACACTCCAAATTCAACCCAAACTCTTATAATTAGTCAAATGCATTGGATTGTTACATATTTTGACCCTAGAAACAGTAACAAAGCTGTTTACTGCTTGAATCAATGTTTTCTCGGTTTTAGCTTGTTTTCTCGTTTTAAGCATGTTTTGGGATAAACGGGTTTGAGTGTTGTCTAAACACTCCAAATTCATCCCAAACTCTTACAATTAGTCAAATGCAATGGATTGTCACACATTTGACCCTAGAAACAGTAACAAAGCTGTTTACTGCTTCAAATCAATGTTTTCTCGGTTTTAGCTTGTTTCGGGACAAAATGGGTATAAGTGTTGTCTAAACACTCCAAATTCATCGAACTCTTATAATTAGTCAAATGCATTGGATTGTTACATATTTTGACCCTAGAAACAGTAACAAAGCTGTTTACTGCTTCAAATCAGAGTTTTCTCGGTTTTAGCCTGTTTTCTCGTTTAAGCATGTTTTGGGATAAAATAGGTTTAAGTGTTGTCTAAACACTCCAAGTTCATCCCAAACTCTTACAATTAGTCAAATGCATTGGATTGTCACATTCTGACCCTAGAAACAGTAACAAAGCTGTTTACTGCTTCGGTTTTAGCCTGTATTCTCGGTGTAAGCCTGTTTTGGGATAAAACAGGTTTATGTGTTGTCTAAACACTCCAAATTCATCCCAAACTCTTACAATTAGTCAAATGCATTGGATTTTCACATATTCTGACCCTAGAAACAGTAACAAAGCTGTTTACTGCTTCAAATCAATGTTTTCTCGGTTTTAGCTTGTTTCGGGACAAAATGGGTATAAGTGTTGTCTAAACACTCCAAATTCAACCCAAACTCTTATAATTAGTCAAATGCATTGGATTGTTACATATTTTGACCCTAGAAACAGTAAAAAAGCTGTTTACTGCTTCAAATTAATGTTTTTTCTCGGTTTTAGCCTGTTTTCTCGGTTTAAGCTTGTTTTGGGATTAAACGGGTTTAACTGTTGTCTAAACACTCCAAATTCATCCCAAACTCTTACAATTAGTCAAATGCAATGGATTTTCACACATTCTGACCCTAGAAACAGTAACAAAGCTGTTTACTGCTTCAAATCAATGTTTTCTCGGTTTTAGCCTGTTTCGGGACAAAATGGGTATAAGTGTTGTCTAAACACTCCAAATTCAACCCGAACTCTTATAATTAGTCAAATGCATTGGATTGTTACATATTTTGACCCTAGAAACAGTAAAAATGCTGTTTACTGCTTCAAATCAATGTTTTTTCTCGGTTTTAGCCTGTTTTCGGTTTAAGCATGTTTTGGGATAAAACGGGTTTAAGTGTTGTCTAAACACTCCAAATTCATCCCAAACTCTTACAATTAGTCAAATGCATTGGATTGTCACACATTCTGAGCCTAGAAACAGTAAAAAGCTGTTTACTACTTCAAATCAAAGTTTTCTTGTTTTTAGCCTTTTTGGGGACAAAATGGGTATAAGTCTTGTCTAAACACTCCAAATTCAACCTGAACTCTTATAATTATTCAAATGCATTGAACTGCTACATATTTTGACCCTAGAAACAGTAACAATGCTGTTTATTGCTTCGAATCAATGTTTTCTCGGTTTGAGCCTGTTTTGGGATAAAACAGGTTTAAGTGTTGTCTAAACACTCCAAATTCATCCCAAACTCTTACAATTAGTCAAATGCATTGGATTTTCACATATTCTGACCCTAGAAACAGTAACAAAGCTGTTTACTGCTTCAAATCAATGTTTTCTCGGTTTTAGCCTGTTTTGGGACAAAATGGGTATAAGTGTTGTCTAAACACTCCAAATTCATCCCAAACTCTTATAATTAGTCAAATGCATTGGATTGTTACATATTTTGACCCTAGAAACAGTAACAAAGCTGTTTACTGCTTCGAATCAATGTTTTCTCGGTTTAAGCTTGTTTTGGGATAAAACGGGTTTAAGTGTTGTCTAAACACTCCAAATTCATCCCAAACTCTTACAATTAGTCAAATGCAATGGATTTTCACACATTCTGACCCTAGAAACAGTAACAAAGCTGTTTACTGCTTCAAATCAATGTTTTCTCGGTTTTAGCCTGTTTTGGGACAAAATGGGTATAAGTGTTGTCTAAACACTCCAAATTCAACCCAAACTCTTATAATTAGTCAAATGCATTGGATTGTTACATATTTTGACCCTAGAAACAGTAACAAAGCTCTTTACTGCTTGAATCAATGTTTTCGGTTTTAGCTTGTTTTCTCGTTTTAAGCATGTTTTGGGATAAACAGGTTTAAGTGTTGTCTAAACACTCCAAATTCATCCCAAACTCTTACAATTAGTCAAATGCAATGGATTGTCACACATTTGACCCTAGAAACAGTAACAAAGCTGTTTACTGCTTCAAATCAATGTTTTCGGTTTTAGCTGTTTCGGGACAAAATGGGTATAAGTGTTGTCTAAACACTCCAAATTCATCGAACTCTTATAATTAGTCAATGCATTGGATTGTTACATATTTTGACCCTAGAAACAGTAACAAGCTGTTTACTGCTTCAAATCATTTTCTCGGTTTTAGCCTGTTTTCTCGGTTTAAGCATGTTTTGGGATAAAATAGGTTTAAGTGTTGTCTAAACACTCCAAATTCATCCCAAACTCTTACAATTAGTCAAATGCATTGGATTGTCACACATTCTGACCCTAGAAACAGTAACAAAGCTGTTTACTGCTTCGGTTTTGCCTGTTTTCTCGGTTTAAGCCTGTTTTGGGATAAAACGGGTTTATGTGTTGTCTAAACACTCCAAATTCATCCCGAACTCTTACAATTAGTCAAATGCATTGGATTGTCACACATTCTGACCCTAGAAACAGTAACAAAGCTGTTTACTGCTTCGAATCAATGTTTTCTCGGTTTTAGCCTGTTTCGGGACAAAATGGGTATAAGTGTTGTCTAAACACTCCAAATTCAACCCGAACTCTTATAATTAGTCAAATGCATTGGATTGTCACATATTTTGACCCTAGAAACAGTAACAAAGCTGTTTACTGCTTCGAATCAATGTTTTCTCTTGGTTTTAGCCTGTATTCTCGGTTTAAGCTTGTTTTGGGATAAAACGGGTTTATGTGTTGTCTAAACACTCCAAATTCATCCCGAACTCTTACAATTAGTCAAATGCATTGGATTTCACACATTCTGACCCTAGAAACAGTAACAAAGCTGTTTACTGCTTCGAATCAATGTTTTCTCGGTTTTAGCCTGTTTCGGGACAAAATGGGTATAAGTGGTGTCTAAACACTCCAAATTCAACCCGAACTCTTATAATTAGTCAAATGCATTGGATTGTTACAAATTCTGACCCTAGAAACAGTAACAAAGCTGTTTACTGCTTCGAATCAATGTTTTCTCGGTTTAAGCCTGTTTTGGGATAAAACGGGTTTAAGTGTTGTCTAAACACTCCAAATTCATCCCAAACTCTTACAATTAGTCAAATGCATTGGATTGTCACACATTCTGACCCTAGAAACAGTAACAAAGCTGTTTACTGCTTCAAATCAATGTTTTCTCGGTTTTAGCCTGTTTTGGGACAAAATGGGTATAAGTGTTGTCTAAACACTCCAAATTCAACCCAAACTCTTATAATTAGTCAAATGCATTGGATTGTTACATATTTTGACCCTAGAAACAGTAACAAAGCTGTTTACTGCTGAATCAATGTTTTCGGTTTTAGCTTGTTTTCGTTTTAAGCATGTTTTGGGATAAACGGGTTTAAGTGTTGTCTAAACACTCCAAATTCATCCCAAACTCTTACAATTAGTCAAATGCATTGGATTGTCACACATTCTGACCCTAGAAACAGTAACAAAGCTGTTTACTGCTTCAAATCAATGTTTTCTCGGTTTTAGCCTGTTTCGGGACAAAATGGGTATAAGTGTTGTCTAAACACTCCAAATTCATCGAACTCTTATAATTAGTCAAATGCATTGGATTGTTACATATTTTGACCCTAGAAACAGTAACAAGCTGTTTACTGCTTCAATCAATGTTTTCTCGGTTTTAGCCTGTTTTCGGTTTAAGCATGTTTTGGGATAAAATAGGTTTAAGTGTTGTCTAAACACTCCAAGTTCATCCCAAACTCTTACAATTAGTCAAATGCATTGGATTGTCACACATTCTGACCCTAGAAACAGTAACAAAGCTGTTTACTGCTTCGAATCAATGTTTTCTCTCGGTTTTAGCCTGTATTCTCGGTTTAAGCCTGTTTTGGGATAAAACAGGTTTAAGTGTTGTCTAAACACTCCAAATTCATCCCAAACTCTTACAATTAGTCAAATGCATTGGATTTTCACATATTCTGACCCTAGAAACAGTAACAAAGCTGTTTACTGCTTCAAATCAATGTTTTCTCGGTTTTAGCCTGTTTCGGGACAAAATGGGTATAAGTGTTGTCTAAACACTCCAAATTCATCCCAAACTCTTATAATTAGTCAAATGCATTGGATTGTTACATATTTTGACCCTAGAAACAGTAACAAAGCTGTTTACTGCTTCGAATCAATGTTTTTTCTCGGTTTTAGCCTGTTTTCTCGGTTTAAGCCTGTTTTGGGATAAAACAGGTTTATGTGTTGTCTAAACACTCCAAATTCATCCCAAACTCTTACAATTAGTCAAATGCATTGGATTTTCACATATTCTGACCCTAGAAACAGTAACAAAGCTGTTTACTGCTTCAAATCAATGTTTTCTCGGTTTTAGCTTGTTTCGGGACAAAATGGGTATAAGTGTTGTCTAAACACTCCAAATTCAACAAACTCTTATAATTAGTCAAATGCATTGGATTGTTACATATTTTGACCCTAGAAAGAGTAACATAGCTGTTTACTGCTTCAAATCAATGTTTTCTCGGTTTTAGCCTGTTTTCTCGGTTTAAGCCTGTTTTGGGATAAAACGGGTTTAAGTGTTGTCTAAACACTCCAAATTCATCCCGAACTCTTACAATTAGTCAAATGCAATGGATTTTCACACATTCTGACCCTAGAAACAGTAACAAAGCTGTTTACTGCTTCAAATCAATGTTTTCTCGTTTTTAGCCTGTTTCGGGACAAAATGGGTATAAGTGTTGTCTAAACACTCCAAATTCAACCCGAACTCTTATAATTAGTCAAATGCATTGGATTGTTACATATTTTGACCCTAGAAACAGTAACAAAGCTGTTTACTGCTGAATCAATGTTTTCTCGGTTTTAGCCTGTTTTCTCGGTTTAAGCCTGTTTTGGGATAAAACGGGTTTAAGTGTTGTCTAAACACTCCAAATTCATCCCAAACTCTTACAATTAGTCAAATGCAATGGATTGTCACACATTGACCCTAGAAACAGAAACAAAGCTGTTTACTTTCAAATCAATGTTTTCTCGTTTTTAGCCTGTTTGGGGACAAAATGGGTATAAGTCTTGTCTAAACACTCCAAATTCATCCTGAACTCTTATAATTAGTCAAATGCATTGGATTGTTACATATTTTGACCCTAGAAACAGTAACAATGCTGTTTATTGCTTCGAATCAATGTTTTCTCGGTTTGAGCCTGTTTTGGGATAAAACAGGTTTAAGTGTTGTCTAAACACTCCAAATTCATCCCAAACTCTTACAATTAGTCAAATGCATTGGATTGTCACACATTCTGACCCTAGAAACAGTAACAAAGCTGTTTACTGCTTCGGTTTTAGCCTGTTTTCTCGGTTTAAGCCTGTTTTGGGATAAAACAGGTTTAAGTGTTGTCTAAACACTCCAAATTCATCCCAAACTCTTACAATTAGTCAAATGCATTGGATTGTCACACATTCTGACCCTAGAAACAGTAACAAAGCTGTTTACTGCTTCGAATCAATGTTTTCTCGGTTTTAGCCTGTTTTGGGACAAAATGGGTATAAGTGTTGTCTAAACACTCCAAATTCATCCCAAACTCTTACAATTAGTCAAATGCATTGGATTGTCACACATTCTGACCCTAGAAACAGTAACAAAGCTGTTTACTGCTTGAATCAATGATTTCTCGGTTTTAGCCTGTATTCTCGGTGTAAGCTGTTTTGGGATAAAACAGGTTTATGTGTTGTCTAAACACTCCAAATTCATCCCAAACTCTTACAATTAGTCAAATGCATTGGATTTTCACATATTCTGACCCTAGAAACAGTAACAAAGCTGTTTACTGCTTCAAATCAATGTTTTCTCGGTTTTAGCTTGTTTCGGGACAAAATGGGTATAAGTGTTGTCTAAACACTCCAAATTCATCCCAAACTCTTATAATTAGTCAAATGCATTGGATTGTTACATATTTTGACCCTAGAAACAGTAAAAAGCTGTTTACTGCTTCAAATCAATGTTTTCTCGGTTTTAGCCTGTTTTCTCGGTTTAAGCTTGTTTTGGGATAAAACGGGTTTAAGTGTTGTCTAAACACTCCAAATTCATCCCAAACTCTTACAATTAGTCAAATGCAATGGATTTTCACACATTCTGACCCTAGAAACAGTAACAAATCTGTTTACTGCTTCAAATCAATGTTTTCTTGTTTTTAGCTGTTTCGGGACAAAATGGGTATAAGTGTTGTCTAAACACTCCAAATTCAACCCGAACTCTTATAATTAGTCAAATGCATTGGATTGTTACATATTTTGACCCTAGAAACAGTAAAAAGCTGTTTACTGCTTCAAATCAATGTTTTCTCGGTTTTAGCCTGTTTTCTCGGTTTAAGCTTGTTTTGGGATAAAACGGGTTTAAGTGTTGTCTAAACACTCCAAATTCATCCCAAACTCTTACAATTAGTCAAATGCAATGGATTGTCACACATTCTGACCCTAGAAACAGTAACAAAGCTGTTTACTGCTTCAAATCAATGTTTTCTCGGTTTTAGCCTGTTTCGGGACAAAATGGGTATAAGTGTTGTCTAAACACTCCAAATTCAACCTGAACTCTTATAATTAGTCAAATGCATTGAACTGTTACATATTTTGACCCTAGAAACAGTAACAATGCTGTTTATTGCTTCGAATCAATGTTTTCTCGGTTTGAGCCTGTTTTGGGATAAAACAGGTTTAAGTGTTGTCTAAACACTCCAAATTCATCCCAAACTCTTACAATTAGTCAAATGCATTGGATTGTCACACATTCTGACCCTAGAAACAGTAACAAAGCTGTTTACTGCGGTTTTAGCCTGTTTTCTCGGTTTAAGCCTGTTTTGGGATAAAACAGGTTTAAGTGTTGTCTAAACACTCCAAATTCATCCCAAACTCTTACAATTAGTCAAATGCATTGGATTGTCACACATTCTGACCCTAGAAACAGTAACAAAGCTGTTTACTGCTTCAAATCAATGTTTTCTCGGTTTTAGCCTGTTTCGGGACAAAATGGGTATAAGTGTTGTCTAAACACTCCAAATTCATCCCAAACTCTTACAATTAGTCAAATGCATTGGATTGTCACACATTCTGACCCTAGAAACAGTAACAAAGCTGTTTACTGCTTCGAATCAATGTTTTCTCGGTTTTAGCCTGTATTCTCGGTTTAAGCCTGTTTTGGGATAAAACAGGTTTATGTGTTGTCTAAACACTCCAAATTCATCCCAAACTCTTACAATTAGTCAAATGCATTGGATTTTCACATATTCTGACCCTAGAAACAGTAACAAAGCTGTTTACTGCTTCAAATCAATGTTTTCTCGGTTTTAGCCTGTTTCGGGACAAAATGGGTATAAGTGTTGTCTAAACACTCCAAATTCAACCCGAACTCTTATAATTAGTCAAATGCATTGGATTGTTACATATTTTGACCCTAGAAACAGTAAAAAGCTGTTTACTGCTTCCAATCAATGTTTTCTCGGTTTTAGCCTGTTTTCTCGGTTTAAGCTTGTTTTGGGATAAAACGGGTTTAAGTGTTGTCTAAACACTCCAAATTCATCCCAAACTCTTACAATTAGTCAAATGCAATGGATTTTCACACATTCTGACCCTAGAAACAGTAACAAAGCTGTTTACTGCTTCAAATCAATGTTTTCTCGGTTTTAGCCTGTTTCGGGACAAAATGGGTATAAGTGTTGTCTAAACACTCCAAATTCAACCCGAACTCTTATAATTAGTCAAATGCATTGGATTGTTACATATTTTGACCCTAGAAACAGTAAAAAGCTGTTTACTGCTTCAAATCAATGTTTTCTCGGTTTTAGCCTGTTTTCTCGGTTTAAGCTTGTTTTGGGATAAAACGGGTTTAAGTGTTGTCTAAACACTCCAAATTCATCCCAAACTCTTACAATTAGTCAAATGCAATGGATTGTCACACATTCTGACCCTCGAAGCAGAAAAAAAGCTGTTTACTACTTCAAATCAATGTTTTCTCGTTTTTAGCCTGTTTCGGGACAAAATGGGTATAAGTCTTGTCTAAACACTCCAAATTCAACCTGAACTCTTATAATTAGTCAAATGCATTGAACTGCTACATATTTTGACCCTAGAAACAGTAACAATGCTGTTTATTGCTTCGAATCAATGTTTTCTCGGTTTGAGCCTGTTTTGGGATAAAACAGGTTTAAGTGTTGTCTAAACACTCCAAGTTCATCCCAAACTCTTACAATTAGTCAAATGCATTGGATTTTCACATATTCTGACCCTAGAAACAGTAACAAAGCTGTTTACTGCTTCAAATCAATGTTTTCTCGGTTTTAGCCTGTTTCGGGACAAAATGGGTATAAGTGTTGTCTAAACACTCCAAATTCATCCCGAACTCTTATAATTAGTCAAATGCATTGGATTGTTACAAATTTTGACCCTAGAAACAGTAACATAGCTGTTTACTGCTTCAAATCAGAGTTTTCTCGGTTTTAGCCTGTTTTCTCGATTTAAGCATGTTTTGGGATAACATAGGTTTAAGTCTTGTCTAAACACTCCAAGTTCATCCCAAACTCTTACAATTAGTCAAATGCATTGGATTGTCACACATTCTGACCCTAGAAACAGTAACAAAGCTGTTTACTGCTTCGGTTTTAGCCTGTATTCTCGGTTTAAGCTGTTTTGGGATAAAACAGGTTTATGTGTTGTCTAAACACTCCAAATTCATCCCAAACTCTTACAATTAGTCAAATGCATTGGATTTTCACATATTCTGACCCTAGAAACAGTAACAAAGCTGTTTACTGCTTCAAATCAATGTTTTCTCGGTTTTAGCCTGTTTCGGGACAAAATGGGTATAAGTGTTGTCTAAACACTCCAAATTCATCCCAAACTCTTATAATTAGTCAAATGCATTGGATTGTCACATATTCTGACCCTAGAAACAGTAACAAAGCTGTTTACTGCTTCGAATCAATGATTTCTCGGTTTTAGCCTGTATTCTCGGTGTAAGCCTGTTTTGGGATAAAACAGGTTTAAGTGTTGTCTAAACACTCCAAATTCATCCCAAACTCTTACAATTAGTCAAATGCATTGGATTTTCACATATTCTGACCCTAGAAACAGTAACAAAGCTGTTTACTGCTTCAAATCAATGTTTTCTCGGTTTTAGCTTGTTTCGGGACAAAATGGGTATAAGTGTTGTCTAAACACTCCAAATTCAACCCAAATTCTTATAATTAGTCAAATGCATTGGATTGTTACATATTTTGACCCTAGAAACAGTAACAAAGCTGTTTACTGCTTCGAATCAATGTTTTCTCGGTTTAAGCCTGTTTTGGGATAAAACAGGTTTAAGTGTTGTCTAAACACTCCAAATTCATCCCAAACTCTTACAATTAGTCAAATGCAATGGATTTTTACACATTCTGACCCTAGAAACAGTAACAAAGCTGTTTACTGCTTCAAATCAATGTTTTCTCGGTTTTAGCCTGTTTTGGGACAAAATGGGTATAAGTGTTGTCTAAACACTCCAAATTCAACCCAAACTCTTAAAATTAGTCAAATGCATTGGATTGTTACATATTTTGACCCTAGAAACAGTAACAAAGCTGTTTACTGCTTCGAATCAATGTTTTCTCGGTTTTAGCCTGTTTTCTCGGTTTAAGCATGTTTTGGGATAAAACAGGTTTAAGTGTTGTCTAAACACTCCAAATTCATCCCAAACTCTTACAATTAGTCAAATGCAATGGATTGTCACAGATTCTGACACTAGAAACAGTAACAAAGCTGTTTACTGCTTCAAATCAATGTTTTCTCGGTTTTAGCCTGTTTCGGGACAAAATGGGTATAAGTGTTGTCTAAACACTCCAAATTCATCCCGAACTCTTATAATTAGTCCAATGCATTGGATTGTTACAAATTTTGACCCTAGAAACAGTGGCATAGCTGTTTACTGCTTCAAATCAGAGTTTTCTCGGTTTTAGCCTGTTTTCTCGATTTAAGCATGTTTTGGGATAACATAGGTTTAAGTCTTGTCTAAACACTCCAAGTTCATCCCAAACTCTTACAATTAGTCAAATGCATTGGATTGTCACACATTCTGACCCTAGAAACAGTAACAAAGCTGTTTACTGCTTCGGTTTTAGCCTGTATTCTCGGTGTAAGCCTGTTTTGGGATAAAACAGGTTTATGTGTTGTCTAAACACTCCAAATTCATCCCAAACTCTTACAATTAGTCAAATGCATTGGATTTTCACATATTCTGACCCTAGAAACAGTAACAAAGCTGTTTACTGCTTCAAATCAATGTTTTCTCGGTTTTAGCCTGTTTCGGGACAAAATGGGTATAAGTGTTGTCTAAACACTCCAAGTTCATCCCAAACTCTTACAATTAGTCAAATGCATTGGATTGTCACACATTCTGACCCTAGAAACAGTAACAAAGCTGTTTACTGCTTCGAATCAATGATTTCTCGGTTTTAGCCTGTATTCTCGGTGTAAGCCTGTTTTGGGATAAAACAGGTTTATGTGTTGTCTAAACACTCCAAATTCATCCCAAACTCTTACAATTAGTCAAATGCATTGGATTTTCACATATTCTGACCCTAGAAACAGTAACAAAGCTGTTTACTGCTTCAAATCAATGTTTTCTCGGTTTTAGCTTGTTTCGGGACAAAATGGGTATAAGTGTTGTCTAAACACTCCAAATTCAACCCGAACTCTTATAATTAGTCAAATGCATTGGATTGTTACATATTTTGACCCTAGAAACAGTAAAAAGCTGTTTACTGCTTCAAATCAATGTTTTCTCGGTTTTAGCCTGTTTTCTCGGTTTAAGCTTGTTTTGGGATTAAACGGGTTTAAGTGTTGTCTAAACACTCCAAATTCATCCCAAACTCTTACAATTAGTCAAATGCAATGGATTTTCACACATTCTGACCCTAGAAACAGTAACAAAGCTGTTTACTGCTTCAAATCAATGTTTTCTCGGTTTTAGCCTGTTTCGGGACAAAATGGGTATAAGTGTTGTCTAAACACTCCAAATTCAACCCGAACTCTTATAATTAGTCAAATGCATTGGATTGTTACATATTTTGACCCTAGAAACAGTAAAAATGCTGTTTACTGCTTCAAATCAATGTTTTTTCTCGGTTTTAGCCTGTTTTCTCGGTTTAAGCCTGTTTTGGGATAAAACGGGTTTAAGTGTTGTCTAAACACACCAAATTCATCCCAAACTCTTACAATTAGTCAAATGCAATGGATTGTCACACATTCTGAGCCTAGAAACAGTAAAAAGCTGTTTACTGCTTCAAATCAATGTTTTCTCGTTTTAGCCTGTTTCGGGACAAAATGGGTATAAGTGTTGTCTAAACACTCCAAATTCAACCCGAACTCTTATAATTAGTCAAATGCATTGGATTGTTACATATTTTGACCCTAGAAACAGTAACAATGCTGTTTACTGCTTGAATCAATGTTTTCTCGGTTTGAGCCTGTTTTGGGATAAAACAGGTTTAAGTGTTGTCTAAACACTCCAAGTTCATCCCAAACTCTTACAATTAGTCAAATGCATTGGATTGTCACACATTCTGACCCTAGAAACAGTAACAAAGCTGTTTACTGCTTCGGTTTTAGCCTGTATTCTCGGTGTAAGCCTGTTTTGGGATAAAACAGGTTTATGTGTTGTCTAAACACTCCAAATTCATCCCAAACTCTTACAATTAGTCAAATGCATTGGATTTTCACATATTCTGACCCTAGAAACAGTAACAAAGCTGTTTACTGCTTCAAATCAATGTTTTCTCGGTTTTAGCCTGTTTCGGGACAAAATGGGTATAAGTGTTGTCTAAACACTCCAAATTCATCCCAAACTCTTACAATTAGTCAAATGCATTGGATTGTCACACATTCTGACCCTAGAAACAGTAACAAAGCTGTTTACTGCTTCGAATCAATGATTTCTCGGTTTTAGCCTGTATTCTCGGTGTAAGCCTGTTTTGGGATAAAACAGGTTTATGTGTTGTCTAAACACTCCAAATTCATCCCAAACTCTTACAATTAGTCAAATGCATTGGATTTTCACATATTCTGACCCTAGAAACAGTAACAAAGCTGTTTACTGCTTCAAATCAATGTTTTCTCGGTTTTAGCTTGTTTCGGGACAAAATGGGTATAAGTGTTGTCTCAACACTCCAAATTCAACCCAAATTCTTATAATTAGTCAAATGCATTGGATTGTTACATATTTTGACCCTAGAAACAGTAAAAAAGCTGTTTACTGCTTCAAATTAATGTTTTTTCTCGGTTTTAGCCTGTTTTCTCGGTTTAAGCTTGTTTTGGGATTAAACGGGTTTAAGTGTTGTCTAAACACTCCAAATTCATCCCAAACTCTTACAATTAGTCAAATGCAATGGATTTTCACACATTCTGACCCTAGAAACAGTAACAAAGCTGTTTACTGCTTCAAATCAATGTTTTCTTGTTTTTAGCCTGTTTCGGGACAAAATGGGTATAAGTGTTGTCTAAACACTCCAAATTCAACCCGAACTCTTATAATTAGTCAAATGCATTGGATTGTTACATATTTTGACCCTAGAAACAGTAAAAATGCTGTTTACTGCTTCAAATCAATGTTTTCTCGGTTTTAGCCTGTTTTCTCGGTTTAAGCCTGTTTTGGGATAAAACGGGTTTAAGTGTTGTCTAAACACTCCAAATTCATCCCAAACTCTTACAATTAGTCAAATGCAATGGATTGTCACACATTCTGACCCTAGAAACAGTAAAAAAGCTGTTTACTGCTTCAAATCAATGTTTTCTCGTTTTTAGCCTGTTTCGGGACAAAATGGGTATAAGTGTTGTCTAAACACTCCAAATTCAACCCGAACTCTTATAATTAGTCAAATGCATTGGATTGTTACATATTTTGACCCTAGAAACAGTAACAATGCTGTTTACTGCTTCGAATCAATGTTTTCTCGGTTTGAGCCTGTTTTGGGATAAAACAGGTTTAAGTGTTGTCTAAACACTCCAAGTTCATCCCAAACTCTTACAATTAGTCAAATGCATTGGATTGTCACACATTCTGACCCTAGAAACAGTAACAAAGCTGTTTACTGCTTCGGTTTTAGCCTGTATTCTCGGTGTAAGCCTGTTTTGGGATAAAACAGGTTTATGTGTTGTCTAAACACTCCAAATTCATCCCAAACTCTTACAATTAGTCAAATGCATTGGATTTTCACATATTCTGACCCTAGAAACAGTAACAAAGCTGTTTACTGCTTCAAATCAATGTTTTCTCGGTTTTAGCCTGTTTCGGGACAAAATGGGTATAAGTGTTGTCTAAACACTCCAAATTCATCCCAAACTCTTACAATTAGTCAAATGCATTGGATTGTCACACATTCTGACCCTAGAAACAGTAACAAAGCTGTTTACTGCTTCGAATCAATGATTTCTCGGTTTTAGCCTGTATTCTCGGTTTAAGCCTGTTTTGGGATAAAACAGGTTTAAGTGTTGTCTAAACACTCCAAATTCATCCCAAACTCTTACAATTAGTCAAATGCATTGGATTTTCACATATTCTGACCCTAGAAACAGTAACAAAGCTGTTTACTGCTTCAAATCAATGTTTTCTCGGTTTTAGCTTGTTTCGGGACAAAATGGGTATAAGTGTTGTCTAAACACTCCAAATTCAACCCAAACTCTTATAATTAGTCAAATGCATTGGATTGTTACATATTTTGACCCTAGAAACAGTAACAAAGCTGTTTACTGCTTCAAATCAATGTTTTCTCGGTTTTAGCCTGTTTTCTCGGTTTAAGCTTGTTTTGGGATAAAACGGGTTTAAGTGTTGTCTAAACACTCCAAATTCATCCCAAACTCTTACAATTAGTCAAATGCAATGGATTTTCACACATTCTGACCCTAGAAACAGTAACAAAGCTGTTTACTGCTTCAAATCAATGTTTTCTTGTTTTTAGCCTGTTTCGGGACAAAATGGGTATAAGTGTTGTCTAAACACTCCAAATTCAACCCGAACTCTTATAATTAGTCAAATGCATTGGATTGTTACATATTTTGACCCTAGAAACAGTAAAAAGCTGTTTACTGCTTCAAATCAATGTTTTCTCGGTTTTAGCCTGTTTTCTCGGTTTAAGCTGTTTTGGGATAAAACGGGTTTAAGTGTTGTCTAAACACTCCAAATTCATCCCAAACTCTTACAATTAGTCAAATGCAATGGATTGTCACACATTCTGACCTAGAAACAGTAACAAAGCTGTTTACTGCTTCAAATCAATGTTTTCTCGGTTTTAGCCTGTTTGGGGACAAAATGGGTATAAGTGTTGTCTAAACACTCCAAATTCAACCTGAACTCTTATAATTAGTCAAATGCATTGGATTGTTACATATTTTGACCCTAGAAACAGTAACAAAGCTGTTTACTGCTTCGAATCAATGTTTTCTCGGTTTTAGCCTGTTTTGGGATAAAACAGGTTTAAGTGTTGTCTAAACACTCCAAGTTCATCCCAAACTCTTACAATTAGTCAAATGCATTGGATTGTCACACATTCTGACCCTAGAAACAGTAACAAAGCTGTTTACTGCTTCGGTTTAGCCTGTATTCTCGGTTTAAGCCTGTTTTGGGATAAAACAGGTTTATGTGTTGTCTAAACACTCCAAATTCATCCCAAACTCTTACAATTAGTCAAATGCATTGGATTTTCACATATTCTGACCCTAGAAACAGTAACAAAGCTGTTTACTGCTTCGAATCAATGTTTTCTCGGTTTTAGCCTGTTTTGGGATAAAACAGGTTTAAGTGTTGTCTAAACACTCCAAATTCATCCCAAACTCTTACAATTAGTCAAATGCATTGGATTGTCACACATTCTGACCCTAGAAACAGTAACAAAGCTGTTTACTGCTTCGAATCAATGATTTCTCGGTTTTAGCCTGTATTCTCGGTGTAAGCTTGTTTTGGGATAAAACAGGTTTATGTGTTGTCTAAACACTCCAAATTCATCCCAAACTCTTACAATTAGTCAAATGCATTGGATTTTCACATATTCTGACCCTAGAAACAGTAACAAAGCTGTTTACTGCTTCAAATCAATGTTTTCTCGGTTTTAGCTTGTTTCGGGACAAAATGGGTATAAGTGTTGTCTAAACACTCCAAATTCAACCCGAACTCTTATAATTAGTCAAATGCATTGGATTGTTACATATTTTGACCCTAGAAACAGTAACAAAGCTGTTTACTGCTTCAAATCAATGTTTTCTCGGTTTTAGCCTGTTTTCGGTTTAAGCCTGTTTTGGGATAAAACGGGTTTAAGTGTTGTCTAAACACTCCAAATTCATCCCAAACTCTTACAATTAGTCAAATGCAATGGATTTTCACACATTCTGACCCTAGAAACAGTAACAAAGCTGTTTACTGCTTCAAATCAATGTTTTCTCGGTTTTAGCCTGTTTCGGGACAAAATGGGTATAAGTGTTGTCTAAACACTCCAAATTCAACCCGAACTCTTATAATTAGTCAAATGCATTGGATTGTTACATATTTTGACCCTAGAAACAGTAAAAAGCTGTTTACTGCTTCAAATTAATGTTTTCTCGGTTTTAGCCTGTTTTCTCGGTTTAAGCCTGTTTTGGGATAAAACGGGTTTAAGTGTTGTCTAAACACACCAAATTCATCCCAAACTCTTACAATTAGTCAAATGCAATGGATTGTCACACATTCTGAGCCTCGAAGCAGAAAAAAAGCTGTTTACTACTTCAAATCAATGTTTTCTCGTTTTTAGCCTGTTTCGGGACAAAATGGGTATAAGTCTTGTCTAAACACTCCAAATTCAACCCGAACTCTTATAATTAGTCAAATGCATTGGATTGTTACATATTTTGACCCTAGAAACAGTAACAATGCTGTTTATTGCTTCGAATCAATGTTTTCTCGGTTTGAGCCTGTTTTGGGATAAAACAGGTTTAAGTGTTGTCTAAACACTCCAAGTTCATCCCAAACTCTTACAATTAGTCAAATGCATTGGATTGTCACACATTCTGACCCTAGAAACAGTAACAAAGCTGTTTACTGCTTCGGTTTTAGCCTGTATTCTCGGTGTAAGCCTGTTTTGGGATAAAACAGGTTTATGTGTTGTCTAAACACTCCAAATTCATCCCAAACTCTTACAATTAGTCAAATGCATTGGATTTTCACATATTCTGACCCTAGAAACAGTAACAAAGCTGTTTACTGCTTCAAATCAATGTTTTCTCGGTTTTAGCCTGTTTCGGGACAAAATGGGTATAAGTGTTGTCTAAACACTCCAAGTTCATCCCAAACTCTTACAATTAGTCAAATGCATTGGATTGTCACACATTCTGACCCTAGAAACAGTAACAAAGCTGTTTACTGCTTCGAATCAATGATTTCTCGGTTTTAGCCTGTATTCTCGGTGTAAGCCTGTTTTGGGATAAAACAGGTTTATGTGTTGTCTAAACACTCCAAATTCATCCCAAACTCTTACAATTAGTCAAATGCATTGGATTTTCACATATTCTGACCCTAGAAACAGTAACAAAGCTGTTTACTGCTTCAAATCAATGTTTTCTCGGTTTTAGCTTGTTTCGGGACAAAATGGGTATAAGTGTTGTCTAAACACTCCAAATTCAACCCAAACTCTTATAATTAGTCAAATGCATTGGATTGTTACATATTTTGACCCTAGAAACAGTAACAAAGCTGTTTACTGCTTCAAATCAATGTTTTCTCGGTTTTAGCCTGTTTTCTCGGTTTAAGCTTGTTTTGGGATTAAACGGGTTTAAGTGTTGTCTAAACACTCCAAATTCATCCCAAACTCTTACAATTAGTCAAATGCAATGGATTTTCACACATTCTGACCCTAGAAACAGAAACAAAGCTGTTTACTGCTTCAAATCAATGTTTTCTCGGTTTTAGCCTGTTTCGGGACAAAATGGGTATAAGTGTTGTCTAAACACTCCAAATTCAACCCGAACTCTTATAATTAGTCAAATGCATTGGATTGTTACATATTTTGACCCTAGAAACAGTAAAAATGCTGTTTACTGCTTCAAATTAATGTTTTTTCTCGGTTTTAGCCTGTTTTCTCGGTTTAAGCCTGTTTTGGGATAAAACGGGTTTAAGTGTTGTCTAAACACACCAAATTCATCCCAAACTCTTACAATTAGTCAAATGCAATGGATTGTCACACATTCTGAGCCTCGAAGCAGAAAAAAGCTGTTTACTACTTCAAATCAAAGTTTTCTCGTTTTTAGCCTGTTTGGGGACAAAATGGGTATAAGTCTTGTCTAAACACTCCAAATTCAACCTGAACTCTTATAATTAGTCAAATGCATTGAACTGCTACATATTTTGACCCTAGAAACAGTAACAATGCTGTTTATTGCTTCGAATCAATGTTTTCTCGGTTTGAGCCTGTTTTGGGATAAAACAGGTTTAAGTGTTGTCTAAACACTCCAAGTTCATCCCAAACTCTTACAATTAGTCAAATGCATTGGATTGTCACACATTCTGACCCTAGAAACAGTAACAAAGCTGTTTACTGCTTCGGTTTTAGCCTGTATTCTCGGTGTAAGCCTGTTTTGGGATAAAACAGGTTTATGTGTTGTCTAAACACTCCAAATTCATCCCAAACTCTTACAATTAGTCAAATGCATTGGATTTTCACATATTCTGACCCTAGAAACAGTAACAAAGCTGTTTACTGCTTCAAATCAATGTTTTCTCGGTTTTAGCTTGTTTCGGGACAAAATGGGTATAAGTGTTGTCTAAACACTCCAAATTCAACCCAAACTCTTATAATTAGTCAAATGCATTGGATTGTTACATATTTTGACCCTAGAAACAGTAACAAAGCTGTTTACTGCTTCGAATCAATGTTTTCTCGGTTTAAGCCTGTTTTGGGATAAAACAGGTTTAAGTGTTGTCTAAACACTCCAAATTCATCCCAAACTCTTACAATTAGTCAAATGCAATGGATTTTCACACATTCTGACCCTAGAAACAGTAACAAAGCTGTTTACTGCTTCAAATCAATGTTTTCTCGGTTTTAGCCTGTTTTGGGACAAAATGGGTATAAGTGTTGTCTAAACACTCCAAATTCAACCCAAACTCTTAAAATTAGTCAAATGCATTGGATTGTTACATATTTTGACCCTAGAAACAGTAACAAAGCTGTTTACTGCTTCGAATCAATGTTTTCTCGGTTTTAGCTTGTTTTCTCGTTTTAAGCATGTTTTGGGATAAACAGGTTTGAGTGTTGTCTAAACACTCCAAATTCATCCCAAACTCTTAAAATTAGTCAAATGCAATGGATTGTCACATATTTTGACACTAGAAACAGTAACAAAGCTGTTTACTGCTTCAAATCAATGTTTTCTCGGTTTTAGCCTGTTTCGGGACAAAATGGGTATAAGTGTTGTCTAAACACTCCAAATTCATCCCGAACTCTTATAATTAGTCAATGCATTGGATTGTTACAAATTTTGACCCTAGAAACAGTAACATAGCTGTTTACTGCTTCAAATCAAGTTTTCTCGGTTTTAGCCTGTTTTCTCGATTTAAGCATGTTTTGGGATAAAATAGGTTTAAGTGTTGTCTAAACACTCCAAGTTCATCCCAAACTCTTACAATTAGTCAAATGCATTGGATTGTCACACATTCTGACCCTAGAAACAGTAACAAAGCTGTTTACTGCTTCGGTTTAGCCTGTATTCTCGGTGTAAGCCTGTTTTGGGATAAAACAGGTTTATGTGTCTAAACACTCCAAATTCATCCCAAACTCTTACAATTAGTCAAATGCATTGGATTTTCACATATTCTGACCCTAGAAACAGTAACAAAGCTGTTTACTGCTTCAAATCAATGTTTTCTCGGTTTTAGCCTGTTTCGGGACAAAATGGGTATAAGTGTTGTCTAAACACTCCAAGTTCATCCCAAACTCTTACAATTAGTCAAATGCATTGGATTGTCACACATTCTGACCCTAGAAACAGTAACAAAGCTGTTTACTGCTTCGAATCAATGATTTCTCGGTTTTAGCCTGTATTCTCGGTGTAAGCCTGTTTTGGGATAAAACAGGTTTATGTGTTGTCTAAACACTCCAAATTCATCCCAAACTCTTACAATTAGTCAAATGCATTGGATTTTCACATATTCTGACCCTAGAAACAGTAACAAAGCTGTTTACTGCTTCAAATCAATGTTTTCTCGGTTTTAGCTTGTTTCGGGACAAAATGGGTATAAGTGTTGTCTAAACACTCCAAATTCAACCCAAACTCTTATAATTAGTCAAATGCATTGGATTGTCACATATTCTGACCCTAGAAACAGTAACAAAGCTGTTTACTGCTTCGAATCAATGTTTTCTCAGTTTTAGCCTGTATTCTCGGTTTAAGCCTGTTTTGGGATAAAACAGGTTTATGTGTTGTCTAAACACTCCAAATTCATCCCAAACTCTTACAATTAGTCAAATGCATTGGATTTTCACATATTCTGACCCTAGAAACAGTAACAAAGCTGTTTACTGCTTCAAATCAATGTTTTCTCGGTTTTAGCTTGTTTCGGGACAAAATGGGTATAAGTGTTGTCTAAACACTCCAAATTCAACCCAAACTCTTATAATTAGTCAAATGCATTGGATTGTTACATATTTTGACCCTAGAAACAGTAACAAAGCTGTTTACTGCTTCGAATCAATGTTTTCTCGGTTTAAGCCTGTTTTGGGATAAAACAGGTTTAAGTGTTGTCTAAACACTCCAAATTCATCCCAAACTCTTACAATTAGTCAAATGCAATGGATTTTCACACATTCTGACCCTAGAAACAGTAACAAAGCTGTTTACTGCTTCAAATCAATGTTTTCTCGGTTTTAGCCTGTTTTGGGACAAAATGGGTATAAGTGTTGTCTAAACACTCCAAATTCAACCCAAACTCTTAAAATTAGTCAATGCATTGGATTGTTACATATTTTGACCCTAGAAACAGTAACAAAGCTGTTTACTGCTTCGAATCAATGTTTTCTCGGTTTTAGCTTGTTTTCTCGTTTAAGCATGTTTTGGGATAAACAGGTTTAAGTGTTGTCTAAACACTCCAAATTCATCCTAAACTCTTAAAATTAGTCAAATGCAATGGATTGTCACACATTTTGACACTAGAAACAGTAACAAAGCTGTTTACTGCTTCAAATCAATGTTTTCTCGGTTTTAGCCTGTTTCGGGACAAAATGGGTATAAGTGTTGTCTAAACACTCCAAATTCATCCTGAACTCTTATAATTAGTCAAATGCATTGGATTGTTACATATTTTGACCCTAGAAACAGTAACAAAGCTGTTTACTGCTTCAAATCAATGTTTTCTCGGTTTTAGCCTGTTTTCTCGATTTAAGCATGTTTTGGGATAACATAGGTTTAAGTGTTGTCTAAACACTCCAAATTCATCCCAAACTCTTACAATTAGTCAAATGCATTGGATTGTCACACATTCTGACCCTAGAAACAGTAACAAAGCTGTTTACTGCTTCGGTTTTAGCCTGTATTCTCGGTTTAAGCCTGTTTTGGGATAAAACAGGTTTATGTGTTGTCTAAACACTCCAAATTCATCCCAAACTCTTACAATTAGTCAAATGCATTGGATTTTCACATATTCTGACCCTAGAAACAGTAACAAAGCTGTTTACTGCTTCAAATCAATGTTTTCTCGGTTTTAGCCTGTTTCGGGACAAAATGGGTATAAGTGTTGTCTAAACACTCCAAGTTCATCCCAAACTCTTACAATTAGTCAAATGCATTGGATTGTCACACATTCTGACCCTAGAAACAGTAACAAAGCTGTTTACTGCTTCGAATCAATGATTTCTCGGTTTTAGCCTGTATTCTCGGTGTAAGCCTGTTTTGGGATAAAACAGGTTTATGTGTTGTCTAAACACTCCAAATTCATCCCAAACTCTTACAATTAGTCAAATGCATTGGATTTTCACATATTCTGACCCTAGAAACAGTAACAAAGCTGTTTACTGCTTCAAATCAATGTTTTCTCGGTTTTAGCTTGTTTCGGGACAAAATGGGTATAAGTGTTGTCTAAACACTCCAAATTCAACCCAAATTCTTATAATTAGTCAAATGCATTGGATTGTCACACATTCTGACCCTAGAAACAGTAACAAAGCTGTTTACTGCTTCGAATCAATGATTTCTCGGTTTTAGCCTGTATTCTCGGTTTAAGCCTGTTTTGGGATAAAACAGGTTTATGTGTTGTCTAAACACTCCAAATTCATCCCAAACTCTTACAATTAGTCAAATGCATTGGATTTTCACATATTCTGACCCTAGAAACAGTAACAAAGCTGTTTACTGCTTCAAATCAATGTTTTCTCGGTTTTAGCTTGTTTCGGGACAAAATGGGTATAAGTGTTGTCTCAACACTCCAAATTCAACCCAAATTCTTATAATTAGTCAAATGCATTGGATTGTTACATATTTTGAGCCTAGAAACAGTAACAAAGCTGTTTAATGCTTAGAATCAATGTTTTCTCGGTTTAAGCCTGTTTTGGGATAAAACAGGTTTAAGTGTTGTCTAAACACTCCAAATTCATCCCAAACTCTTACAATTAGTCAAATGCAATGGATTTTTACACATTCTGACCCTAGAAACAGTAACAAAGCTGTTTACTGCTTCAAATCAATGTTTTCTCGGTTTTAGCCTGTTTTGGGACAAAATGGGTATAAGTGTTGTCTAAACACTCCAAATTCAACCCAAACTCTTAAAATTAGTCCAATGCATTGGATTGTTACATATTTTGACCCTAGAAACAATAACAAAGTTCTTTACTGCTTCGAATCAATGTTTTCTCGGTTTTAGCTTGTTTTCTCGTTTTAAGCATGTTTTGGGATAAACAGGTTTGAGTGTTGTCTAAACACTCCAAATTCATCCTAAACTCTTAAAACCAGTCAAATGCAATGGATTGTCACAGGTTTTGACACTAGAAACAGTAACAAAGCTGTTTACTGCTTCAAATCAATGTTTTCTCGGTTTTAGCCTGTTTCGGGACAAAATGGGTATAAGTGTTGTCTAAACACTCCAAATTCATCCCGAACTCTTATAATTAGTCCAATGCATTGGATTGTTACAAATTTTGACCCTAGAAACAGTGGCATAGCTGTTTACTGCTTCAAATCAGAGTTTTCTCGGTTTTAGCCTGTTTTCTCGATTTAAGCATGTTTTGGGATAACATAGGTTTAAGTCTTGTCTAAACACTCCAAGTTCATCCCAAACTCTTACAATTAGTCAAATGCATTGGATTGTCACACATTCTGACCCTAGAAACAGTAACAAAGCTGTTTACTGCTTCGGTTTTAGCCTGTATTCTCGGTGTAAGCCTGTTTTGGGATAAAACAGGTTTATGTGTTGTCTAAACACTCCAAATTCATCCCAAACTCTTACAATTAGTCAAATGCATTGGATTTTCACATATTCTGACCCTAGAAACAGTAACAAAGCTGTTTACTGCTTCAAATCAATGTTTTCTCGGTTTTAGCCTGTTTCGGGACAAAATGGGTATAAGTGTTGTCTAAACACTCCAAGTTCATCCCAAACTCTTACAATTAGTCAAATGCATTGGATTGTCACACATTCTGACCCTAGAAACAGTAACAAAGCTGTTTACTGCTTCGAATCAATGATTTCTCGGTTTTAGCCTGTATTCTCGGTGTAAGCCTGTTTTGGGATAAAACAGGTTTATGTGTTGTCTAAACACTCCAAATTCATCCCAAACTCTTACAATTAGTCAAATGCATTGGATTTTCACATATTCTGACCCTAGAAACAGTAACAAAGCTGTTTACTGCTTCAAATCAATGTTTTCTCGGTTTTAGCTTGTTTCGGGACAAAATGGGTATAAGTGTTGTCTCAACACTCCAAATTCAACCCAAATTCTTATAATTAGTCAAATGCATTGGATTGTTACATATTTTGACCCTAGAAACAGTAAAAAAGCTGTTTACTGCTTCAAATTAATGTTTTTTCTCGGTTTTAGCCTGTTTTCTCGGTTTAAGCTTGTTTTGGGATTAAACGGGTTTAACTGTTGTCTAAACACTCCAATTTCATCCCAAACTCTTACAATTAGTCAAATGCAATGGATTTTCACACATTCTGACCCTCGAAGCAGAAACAAAGCTGTTTACTACTTCAAATCAATGTTTTCTTGTTTTTAGCCTGTTTCGGGACAGAATGGGTATAAGTCTTGTCTAAACACTCCAAATTCAACCCGAACTCTTATAATTAATCACATGCATTGGATTGTTACATATTTAGACCCTAGAAACAGTAAAAATGCTGTTTACTGCTTCAAATTAATGTTTTTTCTCGGTTTTAGCCTGTTTTCTCGGTTTAAGCCTGTTTTGGGATAAAACGGGTTTAAGTGTTGTCTAAACACACCAAATTCATCCCAAACTCTTACAATTAGTCAAATGCAATGGATTGTCACACATTCTGAGCCTCGAAGCAGAAAAAAAGCTGTTTACTACTTCAAATCAAAGTTTTCTCGTTTTTAGCCTGTTTGGGGACAAAATGGGTATAAGTCTTGTCTAAACACTCCAAATTCAACCTGAACTCTTATAATTAGTCAAATGCATTGAACTGCTACATATTTTGACCCTAGAAACAGTAACAATGCTGTTTATTGCTTCGAATCAATGTTTTCTCGGTTTGAGCCTGTTTTGGGATAAAACAGGTTTAAGTGTTGTCTAAACACTCCAAGTTCATCCCAAACTCTTACAATTAGTCAAATGCATTGGATTGTCACACATTCTGACCCTAGAAACAGTAACAAAGCTGTTTACTGCTTCGGTTTTAGCCTGTATTCTCGGTGTAAGCCTGTTTTGGGATAAAACAGGTTTATGTGTTGTCTAAACACTCCAAATTCATCCCAAACTCTTACAATTAGTCAAATGCATTGGATTTTCACATATTCTGACCCTAGAAACAGTAACAAAGCTGTTTACTGCTTCAAATCAATGTTTTCTCGGTTTTAGCCTGTTTCGGGACAAAATGGGTATAAGTGTTGTCTAAACACTCCAAATTCATCCCAAACTCTTATAATTAGTCAAATGCATTGGATTGTTACATATTTTGACCCTAGAAACAGTAACAAAGCTGTTTACTGCTTCGAATCAATGTTTTCTCGGTTTAAGCCTGTTTTGGGATAAAACAGGTTTAAGTGTTGTCTAAACACTCCAAATTCATCCCAAACTCTTACAATTAGTCAAATGCAATGGATTTTCACACATTCTGACCCTAGAAACAGTAACAAAGCTGTTTACTGCTTCAAATCAATGTTTTCTCGGTTTTAGCCTGTTTTGGGACAAAATGGGTATAAGTGTTGTCTAAACACTCCAAATTCAACCCAAACTCTTATAATTAGTCAAATGCATTGGATTGTTACATATTTTGACCCTAGAAACAGTAACAAAGCTGTTTACTGCTTCGAATCAATGTTTTCTCGGTTTTAGCTTGTTTTCTCGTTTTAATCATGTTTTGGGATAAACAGGTTTGAGTGTTGTCTAAACACTCCAAATTCATCCTAAACTCTTAAAACCAGTCAAATGCAATGGATTGTCACAGGTTTTGACACTAGAAACAGTAACAAAGCTGTTTACTGCTTCAAATCAATGTTTTCTCGGTTTTAGCCTGTTTCGGGACAAAATGGGTATAAGTGTTGTCTAAACACTCCAAATTCAACCCAAACTCTTAAAATTAGTCCAATGCATTGGATTGTTACATATTTTGACCCTAGAAACAATAACAAAGTTCTTTACTGCTTCGAATCAATGTTTTCTCGGTTTTAGCTTGTTTTCTCGTTTTAAGCATGTTTTGGGATAAACAGGTTTGAGTGTTGTCTAAACACTCCAAATTCATCCCAAACTCTTACAATTAGTCAAATGCATTGGATTGTCACACATTCTGACCCTAGAAACAGTAACAAAGCTGTTTACTGCTTCGGTTTTAGCCTGTATTCTCGGTGTAAGCCTGTTTTGGGATAAAACAGGTTTATGTGTTGTCTAAACACTCCAAATTCATCCCAAACTCTTACAATTAGTCAAATGCATTGGATTTTCACATATTCTGACCCTAGAAACAGTAACAAAGCTGTTTACTGCTTCAAATCAATGTTTTCTCGGTTTTAGCCTGTTTCGGGACAAAATGGGTATAAGTGTTGTCTAAACACTCCAAGTTCATCCCAAACTCTTACAATTAGTCAAATGCATTGGATTGTCACACATTCTGACCCTAGAAACAGTAACAAAGCTGTTTACTGCTTCGAATCAATGATTTCTCGGTTTTAGCCTGTATTCTCGGTGTAAGCCTGTTTTGGGATAAAACAGGTTTATGTGTTGTCTAAACACTCCAAATTCATCCCAAACTCTTACAATTAGTCAAATGCATTGGATTTTCACATATTCTGACCCTAGAAACAGTAACAAAGCTGTTTACTGCTTCAAATCAATGTTTTCTCGGTTTTAGCTTGTTTCGGGACAAAATGGGTATAAGTGTTGTCTAAACACTCCAAATTCAACCCAAACTCTTATAATTAGTCAAATGCATTGGATTGTCACACATTCTGACCCTAGAAACAGTAACAAAGCTGTTTACTGCTTCGAATCAATGATTTCTCGGTTTTAGCCTGTATTCTCGGTGTAAGCCTGTTTTGGGATAAAACAGGTTTATGTGTTGTCTAAACACTCCAAATTCATCCCAAACTCTTACAATTAGTCAAATGCATTAGATTTTCACATATTCTGACCCTAGAAACAGTAACAAAGCTGTTTACTGCTTCAAATCAATGTTTTCTCGGTTTTAGCTTGTTTCGGGACAAAATGGGTATAAGTGTTGTCTAAACACTCCAAATTCAACCCAAACTCTTATAATTAGTCAAATGCATTGGATTGTTACATATTTTGACCCTAGAAACAGTAACAAAGCTGTTTACTGCTTCGAATCAATGTTTTCTCGGTTTAAGCCTGTTTTGGGATAAAACAGGTTTAAGTGTTGTCTAAACACTCCAAATTCATCCCAAACTCTTACAATTAGTCAAATGCAATGGATTTTCACACATTCTGACCCTAGAAACAGTAACAAAGCTGTTTACTGCTTCAAATCAATGTTTTCTCGGTTTTAGCCTGTTTTGGGACAAAATGGGTATAAGTGTTGTCTAAACACTCCAAATTCAACCCAAACTCTTAAATTAGTCAAATGCATTGGATTGTTACATATTTTGACCCTAGAAACAGTAACAAAGCTGTTTACTGCTTCGAATCAATGTTTTCTCGGTTTTAGCTTGTTTTCTCGTTTTAAGCATGTTTTGGGATAAACAGGTTTAAGTGTTGTCTAAACACTCCAAATTCATCCTAAACTCTTAAAATTAGTCAAATGCAATGGATTGTCACACATTTTGACACTAGAAACAGTAACAAAGCTGTTTACTGCTTCAAATCAATGTTTTCTCGGTTTTAGCCTGTTTCGGGACAAAATGGGTATAAGTGTTGTCTAAACACTCCAAATTCATCCCGAACTCTTATAATTAGTCAATGCATTGGATTGTTACAAATTTTGACCCTAGAAACAGTAACATAGCTGTTTACTGCTTCAAATCAAGTTTTCTCGGTTTTAGCCTGTTTTCTCGATTTAAGCATGTTTTGGGATAAAATAGGTTTAAGTGTTGTCTAAACACTCCAAGTTCATCCCAAACTCTTACAATTAGTCAAATGCATTGGATTGTCACACATTCTGACCCTAGAAACAGTAACAAAGCTGTTTACTGCTTCGGTTTCCTGTATTCTCGGTAAGCCTGTTTTGGGATAAAACAGGTTTATGTGTTGTCTAAACACTCCAAATTCATCCCAAACTCTTACAATTAGTCAAATGCATTGGATTTTCACATATTCTGACCCTAGAAACAGTAACAAAGCTGTTTACTGCTTCAAATCAATGTTTTCTCGGTTTTAGCCTGTTTCGGGACAAAATGGGTATAAGTGTTGTCTAAACACTCCAAGTTCATCCCAAACTCTTACAATTAGTCAAATGCATTGGATTGTCACACATTCTGACCCTAGAAACAGTAACAAAGCTGTTTACTGCTTCGAATCAATGATTTCTCGGTTTTAGCCTGTATTCTCGGTGTAAGCCTGTTTTGGGATAAAACAGGTTTATGTGTTGTCTAAACACTCCAAATTCATCCCAAACTCTTACAATTAGTCAAATGCATTGGATTTTCACATATTCTGACCCTAGAAACAGTAACAAAGCTGTTTACTGCTTCAAATCAATGTTTTCTCGGTTTTAGCTTGTTTCGGGACAAAATGGGTATAAGTGTTGTCTCAACACTCCAAATTCAACCCAAATTCTTATAATTAGTCAAATGCATTGGATTGTTACATATTTTGACCCTAGAAACAGTAAAAAGCTGTTTACTGCTTCAAATCAATGTTTTCTCGGTTTTAGCCTGTTTTCTCGGTTTAAGCTTGTTTTGGGATTAAACGGGTTTAAGTGTTGTCTAAACACTCCAAATTCATCCCAAACTCTTACAATTAGTCAAATGCAATGGATTTTCACACATTCTGACCCTAGAAACAGTAACAAAGCTGTTTACTGCTTCAAATCAATGTTTTCTTGTTTTTAGCCTGTTTCGGGACAAAATGGGTATAAGTGTTGTCTAAACACTCCAAATTCAACCCGAACTCTTATAATTAATCACATGCATTGGATTGTTACATATTTAGACCCTAGAAACAGTAAAAATGCTGTTTACTGCTTCAAATTAATGTTTTTTCTCGGTTTTAGCCTGTTTTCTCGGTTTAAGCCTGTTTTGGGATAAAACGGGTTTAAGTGTTGTCTAAACACTCCAAATTCATCCCAAACTCTTACAATTAGTCAAATGCATTGGATTGTCACACATTCTGACCCTAGAAACAGTAACAAAGCTGTTTACTACTTCAAATCAAAGTTTTCTCGTTTTTAGCCTGTTTGGGGACAAAATGGGTATAAGTCTTGTCTAAACACTCCAAATTCAACCTGAACTCTTATAATTAGTCAAATGCATTGAACTGTTACATATTTTGACCCTAGAAACAGTAACAATGCTGTTTATTGCTTCGAATCAATGTTTTCTCGGTTTGAGCCTGTTTTGGGATAAAACAGGTTTAAGTGTTGTCTAAACACTCCAAGTTCATCCCAAACTCTTACAATTAGTCAAATGCATTGGATTGTCACACATTCTGACCCTAGAAACAGTAACAAAGCTGTTTACTGCTTCGGTTTTAGCCTGTATTCTCGGTGTAAGCCTGTTTTGGGATAAAACAGGTTTATGTGTTGTCTAAACACTCCAAATTCATCCCAAACTCTTACAATTAGTCAAATGCATTGGATTTTCACATATTCTGACCCTAGAAACAGTAACAAAGCTGTTTACTGCTTCAAATCAATGTTTTCTCGGTTTTAGCTTGTTTCGGGACAAAATGGGTATAAGTGTTGTCTCAACACTCCAAATTCAACCCAAATTCTTATAATTAGTCAAATGCATTGGATTGTTACATATTTTGAGCCTAGAAACAGTAACAAAGCTGTTTAATGCTTAGAATCAATGTTTTCTCGGTTTAAGCCTGTTTTGGGATAAAACAGGTTTAAGTGTTGTCTAAACACTCCAAATTCATCCCAAACTCTTACAATTAGTCAAATGCAATGGATTGTCACACATTCTGACCCTAGAAACAGTAACAAAGCTGTTTACTGCTTCAAATCAATGTTTTCTCGGTTTTAGCCTGTTTTGGGACAAAATGGGTATAAGTGTTGTCTAAACACTCCAAATTCAACCCAAACTCTTATAATTAGTCAAATGCATTGGATTGTTACATATTTTGACCCTAGAAACAGTAACAAAGCTGTTTACTGCTTCGAATCAATGTTTTCTCGGTTTTAGCCTGTTTTCTCGGTTTAAGCATGTTTTGGGATAAACAGGTTTAAGTGTTGTCTAAACACTCCAAATTCATCCCAAACTCTTACAATTAGTCAAATGCAATGGATTGTCACACATTCTGACCCTAGAAACAGTAACAAAGCTGTTTACTGCTTCAAATCAATGTTTTCTCGGTTTTAGCCTGTTTCGGGACAAAATGGGTATAAGTGTTGTCTAAACACTCCAAATTCATCCCGAACTCTTATAATTAGTCCAATGCATTGGATTGTTACAAATTTTGACCCTAGAAACAGTGGCATAGCTGTTTACTGCTTCAAATCAGAGTTTTCTCGGTTTTAGCCTGTTTTCTCGATTTAAGCATGTTTTGGGATAAAATAGGTTTAAGTCTTGTCTAAACACTCCAAGTTCATCCCAAACTCTTACAATTAGTCAAATGCATTGGATTGTCACACATTCTGACCCTAGAAACAGTAACAAAGCTGTTTACTGCTTCGAATCAATGATTTCTCGGTTTTAGCCTGTTTTCTCGGTTTAAGCCTGTTTTGGGATAAAACAGGTTTATGTGTTGTCTAAACACTCCAAATTCATCCCAAACTCTTACAATTAGTCAAATGCATTGGATTTTCACATATTCTGACCCTAGAAACAGTAACAAAGCTGTTTACTGCTTCAAATCAATGTTTTCTCGGTTTTAGCCTGTTTCGGGACAAAATGGGTATAAGTGTTGTCTAAACACTCCAAGTTCATCCCAAACTCTTACAATTAGTCAAATGCATTGGATTGTCACACATTCTGACCCTAGAAACAGTAACAAAGCTGTTTACTGCTTCGAATCAATGATTTCTCGGTTTTAGCCTGTATTCTCGGTGTAAGCCTGTTTTGGGATAAAACAGGTTTATGTGTTGTCTAAACACTCCAAATTCATCCCAAACTCTTACAATTAGTCAAATGCATTGGATTTTCACATATTCTGACCCTAGAAACAGTAACAAAGCTGTTTACTGCTTCAAATCAATGTTTTCTCGGTTTTAGCCTGTTTCGGGACAAAATGGGTATAAGTGTTGTCTAAACACTCCAAATTCAACCCAAACTCTTATAATTAGTCAAATGCATTGGATTGTCACACATTCTGACCCTAGAAACAGTAACAAAGCTGTTTACTGCTTCGAATCAATGTTTTCTCGGTTTTAGCCTGTTTCTCGGTGTAAGCTGTTTTGGGATAAAACAGGTTTAAGTGTTGTCTAAACACTCCAAATTCATCCCAAACTCTTACAATTAGTCAAATGCATTGGATTTTCACATATTCTGACCCTAGAAACAGTAACAAAGCTGTTTACTGCTTCAAATCAATGTTTTCTCGGTTTTAGCCTGTTTCGGGACAAAATGGGTATAAGTGTTGTCTAAACACTCCAAATTCAACCCAAACTCTTATAATTAGTCAAATGCATTGGATTGTTACATATTTTGACCCTAGAAACAGTAACAAAGCTGTTTACTGCTTCGAATCAATGTTTTCTCGGTTTAAGCCTGTTTTGGGATAAAACAGGTTTAAGTGTTGTCTAAACACTCCAAATTCATCCCAAACTCTTACAATTAGTCAAATGCAATGGATTTTCACACATTCTGACCCTAGAAACAGTAACAAAGCTGTTTACTGCTTCAAATCAATGTTTTCTCGGTTTTAGCCTGTTTCGGGACAAAATGGGTATAAGTGTTGTCTAAACACTCCAAATTCAACCCGAACTCTTATAATTAGTCAAATGCATTGGATTGTTACATATTTTGACCCTAGAAACAGTAACAAAGCTGTTTACTGCTTCGAATCAATGTTTTCTCGGTTTTAGCTTGTTTCGTTTTAAGCATGTTTTGGGATAAACAGGTTTAACTGTTGTCTAAACACTCCAAATTCATCCCAAACTCTTAAAATTAGTCAAATGCAATGGATTTTTACACATTCTGACCCTAGAAACAGTAACAAAGCTGTTTACTGCTTCAAATCAATGTTTTCTCGGTTTTAGCCTGTTTCGGGACAAAATGGGTATAAGTGTTGTCTAAACACTCCAAATTCATCCCGAACTCTTATAATTAGTCAATGCATTGGATTGTTACAAATTTTGACCCTAGAAACAGTAACAAAGCTGTTTACTGCTTCAAATCAAGTTTTCTCGGTTTTAGCCTGTTTTCTCGATTTAAGCATGTTTTGGGATAACATAGGTTTAAGTCTTGTCTAAACACTCCAAGTTCATCCCAAACTCTTACAATTAGTCAAATGCATTGGATTGTCACACATTCTGACCCTAGAAACAGTAACAAAGCTGTTTACTGCTTCGGTTTTAGCCTGTATTCTCGGTGTAAGCCTGTTTTGGGATAAAACAGGTTTATGTGTTGTCTAAACACTCCAAATTCATCCCAAACTCTTACAATTAGTCAAATGCATTGGATTTTCACATATTCTGACCCTAGAAACAGTAACAAAGCTGTTTACTGCTTCAAATCAATGTTTTCTCGGTTTTAGCCTGTTTCGGGACAAAATGGGTATAAGTGTTGTCTAAACACTCCAAATTCATCCCAAACTCTTACAATTAGTCAAATGCATTGGATTGTCACACATTCTGACCCTAGAAACAGTAACAAAGCTGTTTACTGCTTCGAATCAATGATTTCTCGGTTTTAGCCTGTTTTCTCGGTTTAAGCCTGTTTTGGGATAAAACAGGTTTAAGTGTTGTCTAAACACTCCAAATTCATCCCAAACTCTTACAATTAGTCAAATGCATTGGATTTTCACATATTCTGACCCTAGAAACAGTAACAAAGCTGTTTACTGCTTCAAATCAATGTTTTCTCGGTTTTAGCTTGTTTCGGGACAAAATGGGTATAAGTGTTGTCTAAACACTCCAAATTCAACCCAAACTCTTATAATTAGTCAAATGCATTGGATTGTTACATATTTTGACCCTAGAAACAGTAACAAAGCTGTTTACTGCTTCGAATCAATGTTTTCTCGGTTTTAGCCTGTTTTCTCGGTTTAAGCCTGTTTTGGGATAAAACAGGTTTAAGTGTTGTCTAAACACTCCAAATTCATCCCAAACTCTTACAATTAGTCAAATGCATTGGATTTTCACATATTCTGACCCTAGAAACAGTAACAAAGCTGTTTACTGCTTCAAATCAATGTTTTCTCGGTTTTAGCTTGTTTCGGGACAAAATGGGTATAAGTGTTGTCTAAACACTCCAAATTCAACCCAAACTCTTATAATTAGTCAAATGCATTGGATTGTTACATATTTTGACCCTAGAAACAGTAACAAAGCTGTTTACTGCTTCGAATCAATGTTTTCTCGGTTTAAGCCTGTTTTGGGATAAAACGGGTTTAAGTGTTGTCTAAACACTCCAAATTCATCCCAAACTCTTACAATTAGTCAAATGCATTGGATTTTACACATTCTGACCCTAGAAACAGTAACAAAGCTGTTTACTGCTTCAAATCAATGTTTTCTCGGTTTTAGCCTGTTTTGGGACAAAATGGGTATAAGTGTTGTCTAAACACTCCAAATTCAACCCAAACTCTTAAAATTAGTCAAATGCATTGGATTGTTACATATTTTGACCCTAGAAACAGTAACAAAGTTGTTTACTGCTTCGAATCAATGTTTTCTCGGTTTTAGCTTGTTTTCTCGTTTTAAGCATGTTTTGGGATAAACAGGTTTGAGTGTTGTCTAAACACTCCAAATTCATCCCAAACTCTTAAAATTAGTCAAATGCAATGGATTGTCACACATTCTGACCCTAGAAACAGTAACAAAGCTGTTTACTGCTTCAAATCAATGTTTTCTCGGTTTTAGCCTGTTTCGGGACAAAATGGGTATAAGTGTTGTTTAAACACTCCAAATTCATCCCGAACTCTTATAATTAGTCCAATGCATTGGATTGTTACAAATTTTGACCCTAGAAACAGTGGCATAGCTGTTTACTGCTTCAAATCAGAGTTTTCTCGGTTTTAGCCTGTTTTCTCGATTTAAGCATGTTTTGGGATAACATAGGTTTAAGTCTTGTCTAAACACTCCAAATTCATCCCAAACTCTTACAATTAGTCAAATGCATTGGATTGTCACACATTCTGACCCTAGAAACAGTAACAAAGCTGTTTACTGCTTCGGTTTTAGCCTGTATTCTCGGTGTAAGCCTGTTTTGGGATAAAACAGGTTTATGTGTTGTCTAAACACTCCAAATTCATCCCAAACTCTTACAATTAGTCAAATGCATTGGATTTTCACATATTCTGACCCTAGAAACAGTAACAAAGCTGTTTACTGCTTCAAATCAATGTTTTCTCGGTTTTAGCCTGTTTCGGGACAAAATGGGTATAAGTGTTGTCTAAACACTCCAAGTTCATCCCAAACTCTTACAATTAGTCAAATGCATTGGATTGTCACACATTCTGACCCTAGAAACAGTAACAAAGCTGTTTACTGCTTCGAATCAATGATTTCTCGGTTTTAGCCTGTATTCTCGGTGTAAGCCTGTTTTGGGATAAAACAGGTTTATGTGTTGTCTAAACACTCCAAATTCATCCCAAACTCTTACAATTAGTCAAATGCATTGGATTTTCACATATTCTGACCCTAGAAACAGTAACAAAGCTGTTTACTGCTTCAAATCAATGTTTTCTCGGTTTTAGCTTGTTTCGGGACAAAATGGGTATAAGTGTTGTCTCAACACTCCAAATTCAACCCAAATTCTTATAATTAGTCAAATGCATTGGATTGTTACATATTTTGACCCTAGAAACAGTAAAAAAGCTGTTTACTGCTTCAAATTAATGTTTTTTCTCGGTTTTAGCCTGTTTTCTCGGTTTAAGCTTGTTTTGGGATTAAACGGGTTTAAGTGTTGTCTAAACACTCCAAATTCATCCCAAACTCTTACAATTAGTCAAATGCAATGGATTTTCACACATTCTGACCCTAGAAACAGTAACAAAGCTGTTTACTGCTTCAAATCAATGTTTTCTCGGTTTTAGCCTGTTTCGGGACAAAATGGGTATAAGTGTTGTCTAAACACTCCAAATTCAACCCGAACTCTTATAATTAGTCAAATGCATTGGATTGTTACATATTTTGACCCTAGAAACAGTAACAAAGCTGTTTACTGCTTCAAATCAATGTTTTCTCGGTTTTAGCCTGTTTTCTCGGTTTAAGCCTGTTTTGGGATAAAACGGGTTTAAGTGTTGTCTAAACACTCCAAATTCATCCCAAACTCTTACAATTAGTCAAATGCAATGGATTGTCACACATTCTGAGCCTAGAAACAGTAACAAAGCTGTTTACTGCTTCAAATCAATGTTTTCTCGGTTTTAGCCTGTTTCGGGACAAAATGGGTATAAGTGTTGTCTAAACACTCCAAATTCATCCCGAACTCTTATAATTAGTCAAATGCATTGGATTGTTACAAATTTTGACCCTAGAAACAGTAACAAAGCTGTTTACTGCTTCGAATCAATGTTTTCTCGGTTTTAGCCTGTTTTGGGATAAAACAGGTTTAAGTGTTGTCTAAACACTCCAAGTTCATCCCAAACTCTTACAATTAGTCAAATGCATTGGATTGTCACACATTCTGACCCTAGAAACAGTAACAAAGCTGTTTACTGCTTCGGTTTTAGCCTGTATTCTCGGTGTAAGCCTGTTTTGGGATAAAACAGGTTTATGTGTTGTCTAAACACTCCAAATTCATCCCAAACTCTTACAATTAGTCAAATGCATTGGATTTTCACATATTCTGACCCTAGAAACAGTAACAAAGCTGTTTACTGCTTCAAATCAATGTTTTCTCGGTTTTAGCCTGTTTCGGGACAAAATGGGTATAAGTGTTGTCTAAACACTCCAAATTCATCCCAAACTCTTACAATTAGTCAAATGCATTGGATTGTCACACATTCTGACCCTAGAAACAGTAACAAAGCTGTTTACTGCTTCGAATCAATGATTTCTCGGTTTTAGCCTGTATTCTCGGTGTAAGCCTGTTTTGGGATAAAACAGGTTTATGTGTTGTCTAAACACTCCAAATTCATCCCAAACTCTTACAATTAGTCAAATGCATTGGATTTTCACATATTCTGACCCTAGAAACAGTAACAAAGCTGTTTACTGCTTCAAATCAATGTTTTCTCGGTTTTAGCTTGTTTCGGGACAAAATGGGTATAAGTGTTGTCTAAACACTCCAAATTCAACCCAAACTCTTATAATTAGTCAAATGCATTGGATTGTTACATATTTTGACCCTAGAAACAGTAACAAAGCTGTTTACTGCTTAGAATCAATGTTTTCTCGGTTTAAGCCTGTTTTGGGATAAAACAGGTTTAAGTGTTGTCTAAACACTCCAAATTCATCCCAAACTCTTACAATTAGTCAAATGCAATGGATTTTCACACATTCTGACCCTAGAAACAGTAACAAAGCTGTTTACTGCTTCAAATCAATGTTTTCTCGGTTTTAGCCTGTTTCGGGACAAAATGGGTATAAGTGTTGTCTAAACACTCCAAATTCAACCCGAACTCTTATAATTAGTCAATGCATTGGATTGTTACATATTTTGACCCTAGAAACAGTAACAAAGCTGTTTACTGCTTCGAATCAATGTTTTCTCGGTTTTAGCCTGTTTTCTCGGTTTAAGCATGTTTTGGGATAAACAGGTTTAAGTGTTGTCTAAACACTCCAAATTCATCCCAAACTCTTACAATTAGTCAAATGCAATGGATTGTCACACATTCTGACCCTAGAAACAGTAACAAAGCTGTTTACTGCTTCAAATCAATGTTTTCTCGGTTTTAGCCTGTTTCGGGACAAAATGGGTATAAGTGTTGTCTAAACACTCCAAATTCATCCCGAACTCTTATAATTAGTCAAATGCATTGGATTGTTACATATTTTGACCCTAGAAACAGTAACAAAGCTGTTTACTGCTTCAAATCAAGTTTTCTCGGTTTTAGCCTGTTTTCTCGATTTAAGCATGTTTTGGGATAAAATAGGTTTAAGTGTTGTCTAAACACTCCAAATTCATCCCAAACTCTTACAATTAGTCAAATGCATTGGATTGTCACACATTCTGACCCTAGAAACAGTAACAAAGCTGTTTACTGCTTCGGTTTTAGCCTGTTTTCTCGGTTTAAGCCTGTTTTGGGATAAAACAGGTTTATGTGTTGTCTAAACACTCCAAATTCATCCCAAACTCTTACAATTAGTCAAATGCATTGGATTTTCACATATTCTGACCCTAGAAACAGTAACAAAGCTGTTTACTGCTTCAAATCAATGTTTTCTCGGTTTTAGCCTGTTTCGGGACAAAATGGGTATAAGTGTTGTCTAAACACTCCAAATTCATCCCAAACTCTTATAATTAGTCAAATGCATTGGATTGTCACATATTTTGACCCTAGAAACAGTAACAAAGCTGTTTACTGCTTCGAATCAATGTTTTCGGTTTAAGCCTGTTTTGGGATAAAACAGGTTTAAGTGTTGTCTAAACACTCCAAATTCATCCCAAACTCTTACAATTAGTCAAATGCAATGGATTTTCACATTCTGACCCTAGAAACAGTAACAAAGCTGTTTACTGCTTCAAATCAATGTTTTCTCGGTTTTAGCCTGTTTTGGGACAAAATGGGTATAAGTGTTGTCTAAACACTCCAAATTCAACCCAAACTCTTATAATTAGTCAAATGCATTGGATTGTTACATATTTTGACCCTAGAAACAGTAACAAAGCTGTTTACTGCTTCGAATCAATGTTTTCTCGGTTTTAGCTTGTTTTCTCGTTTAAGCATGTTTTGGGATAAACAGGTTTAAGTGTTGTCTAAACACTCCAAATTCATCCCAAACTCTTACAATTAGTCAAATGCAATGGATTTTCACACATTCTGACCCTAGAAACAGTAACAAAGCTGTTTACTGCTTCAAATCAATGTTTTCTCGGTTTTAGCCTGTTTCGGGACAAAATGGGTATAAGTGTTGTCTAAACACTCCAAATTCATCCCGAACTCTTATAATTAGTCCAATGCATTGGATTGTTACAAATTTTGACCCTAGAAACAGTAACATAGCTGTTTACTGCTTCAAATCAAGTTTTCTCGGTTTTAGCCTGTTTTCTCGATTTAAGCATGTTTTGGGATAAAATAGGTTTAAGTGTTGTCTAAACACTCCAAATTCATCCCAAACTCTTACAATTAGTCAAATGCATTGGATTGTCACACATTCTGACCCTAGAAACAGTAACAAAGCTGTTTACTGCTTCGGATTTAGCCTGTTTTCTCGGTTTAAGCCTGTTTTGGGATAAAACAGGTTTAAGTGTTGTCTAAACACTCCAAATTCATCCCAAACTCTTACAATTAGTCAAATGCATTGGATTTTCACATATTCTGACCCTAGAAACAGTAACAAAGCTGTTTACTGCTTCAAATCAATGTTTTCTCGGTTTTAGCCTGTTTCGGGACAAAATGGGTATAAGTGTTGTCTAAACACTCCAAGTTCATCCCAAACTCTTACAATTAGTCAAATGCATTGGATTGTCACACATTCTGACCCTAGAAACAGTAACAAAGCTGTTTACTGCTTCGAATCAATGATTTCTCGGTTTTAGCCTGTATTCTCGGTGTAAGCCTGTTTTGGGATAAAACAGGTTTATGTGTTGTCTAAACACTCCAAATTCATCCCAAACTCTTACAATTAGTCAAATGCATTGGATTTTCACATATTCTGACCCTAGAAACAGTAACAAAGCTGTTTACTGCTTCAAATCAATGTTTTCTCGGTTTTAGCCTGTTTCGGGACAAAATGGGTATAAGTGTTGTCTAAACACTCCAAATTCATCCCAAACTCTTACAATTAGTCAAATGCATTGGATTGTCACACATTCTGACCCTAGAAACAGTAACAAAGCTGTTTACTGCTTCGAATCAATGATTTCTCGGTTTTAGCCTGTATTCTCGGTGTAAGCCTGTTTTGGGATAAAACAGGTTTATGTGTTGTCTAAACACTCCAAATTCATCCCAAACTCTTACAATTAGTCAAATGCATTGGATTTTCACATATTCTGACCCTAGAAACAGTAACAAAGCTGTTTACTGCTTCAAATCAATGTTTTCTCGGTTTTAGCTTGTTTCGGGACAAAATGGGTATAAGTGTTGTCTAAACACTCCAAATTCAACCCGAACTCTTATAATTAGTCAAATGCATTGGATTGTTACATATTTTGACCCTAGAAACAGTAAAAAAGCTGTTTACTGCTTCAAATTAATGTTTTTTCTCGGTTTTAGCCTGTTTTCTCGGTTTAAGCCTGTTTTGGGATAAAACGGGTTTAAGTGTTGTCTAAACACTCCAAATTCATCCCAAACTCTTACAATTAGTCAAATGCAATGGATTTTCACACATTCTGACCCTAGAAACAGAAACAAAGCTGTTTACTGCTTCAAATCAATGTTTTCTTGTTTTTAGCCTGTTTCGGGACAAAATGGGTATAAGTCTTGTCTAAACACTCCAAATTCAACCTGAACTCTTATAATTAGTCAAATGCATTGGATTGTTACATATTTTGACCCTAGAAACAGTAACAAAGCTGTTTACTGCTTCGAATCAATGTTTTCTCGGTTTTAGCCTGTTTTCTCGGTTTAAGCCTGTTTTGGGATAAAACGGGTTTAAGTGTTGTCTAAACACTCCAAATTCATCCCAAACTCTTACAATTAGTCAAATGCAATGGATTGTCACACATTCTGACCCTAGAAACAGTAACAAAGCTGTTTACTGCTTCAAATCAATGTTTTCTCGTTTTTAGCCTGTTTGGGGACAAAATGGGTATAAGTCTTGTCTAAACACTCCAAATTCAACCTGAACTCTTATAATTAGTCAAATGCATTGAACTGCTACATATTTTGACCCTAGAAACAGTAACAATGCTGTTTATTGCTTCGAATCAATGTTTTCTCGGTTTGAGCCTGTTTTGGGATAAAACAGGTTTAAGTGTTGTCTAAACACTCCAAGTTCATCCCAAACTCTTACAATTAGTCAAATGCATTGGATTGTCACACATTCTGACCCTAGAAACAGTAACAAAGCTGTTTACTGCTTCGAATCAATGATTTCTCGGTTTTAGCCTGTATTCTCGGTGTAAGCCTGTTTTGGGATAAAACAGGTTTATGTGTTGTCTAAACACTCCAAATTCATCCCAAACTCTTACAATTAGTCAAATGCATTGGATTTTCACATATTCTGACCCTAGAAACAGTAACAAAGCTGTTTACTGCTTCAAATCAATGTTTTCTCGGTTTTAGCTTGTTTCGGGACAAAATGGGTATAAGTGTTGTCTAAACACTCCAAATTCAACCCAAACTCTTATAATTAGTCAAATGCATTGGATTGTTACATATTTTGACCCTAGAAACAGTAACAAAGCTGTTTAATGCTTCGAATGTTTTCTCGGTTTAAGCCTGTTTTGGGATAAAACAGGTTTAAGTGTTGTCTAAACACTCCAAATTCATCCCAAACTCTTACAATTAGTCAAATGCATTGGATTGTCACACATTTTGACCCTAGAAACAGTAACAAAGCTGTTTACTGCTTCGAATCAATGATTTCTCGGTTTTAGCCTGTTTCTCGTGTAAGCCTGTTTTGGGATAAAACAGGTTTATGTGTTGTCTAAACACTCCAAATTCATCCCAAACTCTTACAATTAGTCAAATGCATTGGATTTTCACATATTCTGACCCTAGAAACAGTAACAAAGCTGTTTACTGCTTCAAATCAATGTTTTCTCGGTTTTAGCCTGTTTCGGGACAAAATGGGTATAAGTGTTGTCTAAACACTCCAAATTCATCCCAAACTCTTACAATTAGTCAAATGCATTGGATTGTCACACATTCTGACCCTAGAAACAGTAACAAAGCTGTTTACTGCTTCGAATCAATGTTTCTCGGTTTTAGCCTGTTTTCTCGGTTTAAGCCTGTTTTGGGATAAAACAGGTTTAAGTGTTGTCTAAACACTCCAAATTCATCCCAAACTCTTACAATTAGTCAAATGCATTGGATTGTCACACATTCTGACCCTAGAAACAGTAACAAAGCTGTTTACTGCTTCAAATCAATGTTTTCTCGGTTTTAGCCTGTTTCGGGACAAAATGGGTATAAGTGTTGTCTAAACACTCCAAATTCATCCCGAACTCTTATAATTAGTCAAATGCATTGGATTGTTACAATTTTGACCCTAGAAACAGTACAATAGCTGTTTACTGCTTCAAATCAAGTTTTCTCGGTTTTAGCCTGTTTTCTCGGTTTAAGCCTGTTTTGGGATAAAACAGGTTTAAGTGTTGTCTAAACACTCCAAATTCATCCCAAACTCTTACAATTAGTCAAATGCATTGGATTGTCACACATTCTGACCCTAGAAACAGTAACAAAGCTGTTTACTGCTTCGAATCAATGATTTCTCGGTTTTAGCCTGTATTCTCGGTGTAAGCCTGTTTTGGGATAAAACAGGTTTATGTGTTGTCTAAACACTCCAAATTCATCCCAAACTCTTACAATTAGTCAAATGCATTGGATTTTCACATATTCTGACCCTAGAAACAGTAACAAAGCTGTTTACTGCTTCAAATCAATGTTTTCTCGGTTTTAGCCTGTTTCGGGACAAAATGGGTATAAGTGTTGTCTAAACACTCCAAATTCATCCCAAACTCTTACAATTAGTCAAATGCATTGGATTGTCACACATTCTGACCCTAGAAACAGTAACAAAGCTGTTTACTGCTTCGAATCAATGATTTCTCGGTTTTAGCCTGTATTCTCGGTGTAAGCCTGTTTTGGGATAAAACAGGTTTATGTGTTGTCTAAACACTCCAAATTCATCCCAAACTCTTACAATTAGTCAAATGCATTGGATTTTCACATATTCTGACCCTAGAAACAGTAACAAAGCTGTTTACTGCTTCAAATCAATGTTTTCTCGGTTTTAGCTTGTTTCGGGACAAAATGGGTATAAGTGTTGTCTCAACACTCCAAATTCAACCCAAACTCTTATAATTAGTCAAATGCATTGGATTGTTACATATTTTGACCCTAGAAACAATAACAAAGTTCTTTACTGCTTCGAATCAATGTTTTCTCGGTTTTAGCTTGTTTTCTCGTTTTAAGCATGTTTTGGGATAAACAGGTTTAAGTGTTGTCTAAACACTCCAAATTCATCCCAAACTCTTACAATTAGTCAAATGCAATGGATTTTCACACATTCTGACCCTAGAAACAGTAACAAAGCTGTTTACTGCTTCAAATCAATGTTTTCTTGTTTAGCCTGTTTCGGGACAAAATGGGTATAAGTGTTGTCTAAACACTCCAAATTCATCCGAACTCTTATAATTAGTCAAATGCATTGGATTGTTACATATTTTGACCCTAGAAACAGTAAAAAGCTGTTTACTGCTTCAAATCAATGTTTTCTCGGTTTTAGCCTGTTTTCTCGGTTTAAGCCTGTTTTGGGATAAAACGGGTTTAAGTGTTGTCTAAACACTCCAAATTCATCCCAAACTCTTACAATTAGTCAAATGCATTGGATTGTCACACATTCTGACCCTAGAAACAGTAACAAAGCTGTTTACTACTTCAAATCAATGTTTTCTCGTTTTTAGCCTGTTTCGGGACAAAATGGGTATAAGTGTTGTCTAAACACTCCAAATTCATCCCAAACTCTTATAATTAGTCAAATGCATTGGATTGTTACATATTTTGACCCTAGAAACAGTAACAAAGCTGTTTACTGCTTCGAATCAATGTTTTCTCGGTTTTAGCCTGTTTTGGGATAAAACGGGTTTAAGTGTTGTCTAAACACTCCAAATTCATCCCAAACTCTTACAATTAGTCAAATGCATTGGATTTTCACATATTCTGACCCTAGAAACAGTAACAAAGCTGTTTACTGCTTCAAATCAATGTTTTCTCGGTTTTAGCCTGTTTCGGGACAAAATGGGTATAAGTGTTGTCTAAACACTCCAAATTCATCCCAAACTCTTATAATTAGTCAAATGCATTGGATTGTTACATATTTTGACCCTAGAAACAGTAACAAAGCTGTTTACTGCTTCGAATCAATGTTTTCTCGGTTTTAGCCTGTTTTGGGATAAAACAGGTTTAAGTGTTGTCTAAACACTCCAAATTCATCCCAAACTCTTACAATTAGTCAAATGCATTGGATTGTCACATTCTGACCCTAGAAACAGTAACAAAGCTGTTTACTGCTTCAATCAATGTTTTCTCGGTTTTAGCCTGTTTGGGACAAAATGGGTATAAGTGTTGTCTAAACACTCCAAATTCATCCCAAACTCTTACAATTAGTCAAATGCATTGGATTGTTACATATTTTGACCCTAGAAACAGTAACAAAGCTGTTTACTGCTTCGAATCAATGTTTTCTGGTTTTAGCTTGTTTTCTCGTTTTAAGCCTGTTTTGGGATAAAACGGGTTTAAGTGTTGTCTAAACACTCCAAATTCATCCCAAACTCTTACAATTAGTCAAATGCAATGGATTGTCACACATTCTGACCCTAGAAACAGTAACAAAGCTGTTTACTGCTTCAAATCAATGTTTTCTCGGTTTTAGCCTGTTTCGGGACAAAATGGGTATAAGTGTTGTCTAAACACTCCAAATTCATCCCAAACTCTTACAATTAGTCAAATGCAATGGATTGTTACACATTTTGACTCTAGAAACAGTAACAAAGCTGTTTACTGCTTCGAATCAATGTTTTCTTGGTTTTAGCATGTTTTCTCGGTTTAAGCCTGTTTTGGGATAAACGGGTATAAGTGTTGTCTAAACACTCCAAATTCATCCCAAACTCTTATAATTAGTCAAATGCATTGGATTGTCACATATTTTGACCCTAGAAACAGTAACAAAGCTGTTTACTGCTTCAAATCAATGTTTTCTCGGTTTTAGCCTGTTTCGGGACAAAATGGGTATAAGTGTTGTCTAAACACTCCAAATTCATCCCGAACTCTTATAATTAGTCAAATGCATTGGATTGTTACATATTTTGACCCTAGAAACAGTAACAAAGCTGTTTACTGCTTCAAATCAATGTTTTCTCGGTTTTAGCCTGTTTTCGGTTTAAGCCTGTTTTGGGATAAAACAGGTTTAAGTGTTGTCTAAACACTCCAAATTCATCCCAAACTCTTACAATTAGTCAAATGCATTGGATTGTCACACATTCTGACCCTAGAAACAGTAACAAAGCTGTTTACTGCTTCGAATCAATGATTTCTCGGTTTTAGCCTGTATTCTCGGTGTAAGCCTGTTTTGGGATAAAACAGGTTTATGTGTTGTCTAAACACTCCAAATTCATCCCAAACTCTTACAATTAGTCAAATGCATTGGATTTTCACATATTCTGACCCTAGAAACAGTAACAAAGCTGTTTACTGCTTCAAATCAATGTTTTCTCGGTTTTAGCTTGTTTCGGGACAAAATGGGTATAAGTGTTGTCTAAACACTCCAAATTCATCCCAAACTCTTATAATTAGTCAAATGCATTGGATTGTTACATATTTTGACCCTAGAAACAGTAACAAAGCTGTTTACTGCTTCAAATCAATGTTTTCTCGGTTTAAGCCTGTTTTGGGATAAAACAGGTTTAAGTGTTGTCTAAACACTCCAAATTCATCCCAAACTCTTACAATTAGTCAAATGCATTGGATTGTCACACATTCTGACCCTAGAAACAGTAACAAAGCTGTTTACTGCTTCAAATCAATGATTTCTCGGTTTTAGCCTTTATTCTCGGTGTAAGCCTGTTTTGGGATAGAACAGGTTTATGTGTTGTCTAAACACTCCAAATTCATCCCAAACTCTTACAATTAGTCAAATGCAATGGATTTTCACACATTCTGACCCTAGAAACAGTAACAAAGCTGTTTACTGCTTCAAATCAATGTTTTCTCGGTTTTAGCCTGTTTCGGGACAAAATGGGTATAAGTGTTGTCTAAACACTCCAAATTCAACCCAAACTCTTATAATTAGTCAAATGCATTGGATTGTTACATATTTTGACCCTAGAAACAGTAACAAAGCTGTTTACTGCTTCGAATCAATGTTTTCTCGGTTTTAGCTTGTTTTCTCGATTTAAGCATGTTTTGGGATGAAACGGGTTTAAGTGTTGTCTAAACACTCCAAATTCATCCAAACTCTTAAAATTAGTCAAATGCAATGGATTGTCACATATTTTGACACTAGAAACAGTAACAAAGCTGTTTACTGCTTCAAATCAATGTTTTCTCGGTTTTAGCCTGTTTCGGGACAAAATGGGTATAAGTGTTGTCTAAACACTCCAAATTCATCCCAACTCTTATAATTAGTCAAATGCATTGGATTGTTACATATTTTGACCCTAGAAACAGTAACAAAGCTGTTTACTGCTTCGAATCAATGTTTTCTCGGTTTTAGCCTGTTTTCTCGGTTTAAGCATGTTTTGGGATAAAATAGGTTTAAGTCTTGTCTAAACACTCCAAATTCATCCCAAACTCTTACAATTAGTCAAATGCATTGGATTGTCACACATTCTGACCCTAGAAACAGTAACAAAGCTGTTTACTGCTTCGAATCAATGATTTCTCGGTTTTAGCCTGTATTCTCGGTGTAAGCCTATTTTGGGATAAAACAGGTTTATGTGTTGTCTAAACACTCCAAATTCATCCCAAACTCTTACAATTAGTCAAATGCATTGGATTTTCACATTCTGACCCTAGAAACAGTAACAAAGCTGTTTACTGCTTCAAATCAATGTTTTCTCGGTTTTAGCCTGTTTTGGGACAAAATGGGTATAAGTGTTGTCTAAACACTCCAAATTCAACCCAAACTCTTAAAATTAGTCCAATGCATTGGATTGTTACATATTTTGACCCTAGAAACAATAACAAAGCTGTTTACTGCTTCGAATCAATGTTTTCTCGGTTTTAGCTTGTTTTCTCGTTTTAAGCATGTTTTGGGATAAACAGGTTTGAGTGTTGTCTAAACACTCCAAATTCATCCTAAACTCTTAAAATTAGTCAAATGCAATGGATTGTCACAGATTCTGACACTAGAAACAGTAACAAAGCTGTTTACTGCTTCAAATCAATGTTTTCTCGGTTTTAGCCTGTTTCGGGACAAAATGGGTATAAGTGTTGTCTAAACACTCCAAATTCATCCCGAACTCTTATAATTAGTCCAATGCATTGGATTGTTACAAATTTTGACCCTAGAAACAGTGGCATAGCTGTTTACTGCTTCAAATCAGAGTTTTCTCGGTTTTAGCCTGTTTTCTCGATTTAAGCATGTTTTGGGATAACATAGGTTTAAGTCTTGTCTAAACACTCCAAGTTCATCCCAAACTCTTACAATTAGTCAAATGCATTGGATTGTCACACATTCTGACCCTAGAAACAGTAACAAAGCTGTTTACTGCTTCGAATCAATGATTTCTCGGTTTTAGCTTGTTTTCTCGTTTTAAGCATGTTTTGGGATAAACAGGTTTGAGTGTTGTCTAAACACTCCAAATTCATCCTAAACTCTTAAAACCAGTCAAATGCAATGGATTGTCACAGGTTTTGACACTAGAAACAGTAACAAAGCTGTTTACTGCTTCAAATCAATGTTTTCTCGGTTTTAGCCTGTTTCGGGACAAAATGGGTATAAGTGTTGTTTAAACACTCCAAATTCATCCCGAAATCTTATAATTAGTCCAATGCATTGGATTGTTACAAATTTTGACCCTAGAAACAGTGGCATAGCTGTTTACTGCTTCAAATCAGAGTTTTCTCGGTTTTAGCCTGTTTTCTCGATTTAAGCATGTTTTGGGATAACATAGGTTTAAGTCTTGTCTAAACACTCCAAGTTCATCCCAAACTCTTACAATTAGTCAAATGCATTGGATTGTCACACATTCTGACCCTAGAAACAGTAACAAAGCTGTTTACTGCTTCGAATCAATGATTTCTCGGTTTTAGCCTGTATTCTCGGTGTAACCCTGTTTTGGGATAAAACAGGTTTATGTGTTGTCTAAACACTCCAAATTCATCCCAAACTCTTACAATTAGTCAAATGCATTGGATTTTCACATATTCTGACCCTAGAAACAGTAACAAAGCTGTTTACTGCTTCAAATCAATGTTTTCTCGGTTTTAGCTTGTTTCGGGACAAAATGGGTATAAGTGTTGTCTCAACACTCCAAATTCAACCCAAATTCTTATAATTAGTCAAATGCATTGGATTGTTACATATTTTGACCCTAGAAACAGTAACAAAGCTGTTTAATGCTTCGAATCAATGTTTTCTCGGTTTAAGCCTGTTTTGGGATAAAACAGGTTTAAGTGTTGTCTAAACACTCGAAGTTCATCCCAAACTCTTACAATTAGTCAAATGCATTGGATTGTCACACATTCTGACCCTAGAAACAGTAACAAAGCTGTTTACTGCTTCGAATCAATGATTTCTCGGTTTTAGCCTGTATTCTCGGTGTAAGCCTATTTTGGGATAAAACAGGTTTATGTGTTGTCTAAACACTCCAAATTCATCCCAAACTCTTACAATTAGTCAAATGCAATGGATTTTCACACATTCTGACCCTAGAAACAGTAACAAAGCTGTTTACTGCTTCAAATCAATGTTTTCTCGGTTTTAGCCTGTTTTGGGACAAAATGGGTATAAGTGTTGTCTAAACACTCCAAATTCAACCCAAATTCTTAAAATTAGTCAAATGCATTGGATTGTTACATATTTTGACCCTAGAAACAGTAACAAAGCTGTTTACTGCTTCGAATCAATGTTTTCTCGGTTTTAGCTTGTTTTCTCGTTTTAAGCATGTTTTGGGATAAACAGGTTTGAGTGTTGTCTAAACACTCCAAATTCATCCTAAACTCTTAAAACCAGTCAAATGCAATGGATTGTCACAGATTTTGACACTAGAAACAGTAACAAAGCTGTTTACTGCTTCAAATCAATGTTTTCTCGGTTTTAGCCTGTTTCGGGACAAAATGGGTATAAGTGTTGTCTAAACACTCCAAATTCATCCCGAACTCTTATAATTAGTCCAATGCATTGGATTGTTACAAATTTTGACCCTAGAAACAGTGGCATAGCTGTTTACTGCTTCAAATCAGAGTTTTCTCGGTTTTAGCCTGTTTTCTCGATTTAAGCATGTTTTGGGATAAAATAGGTTTAAGTCTTGTCTAAACACTCCAAATTCATCCCAAACTCTTACAATTAGTCAAATGCATTGGATTGTCACACATTCTGACCCTAGAAACAGTAACAAAGCTGTTTACTGCTTCGAATCAATGATTTCTCGGTTTTAGCCTGTATTCTCGGTGTAAGCCTATTTTGGGATAAAACAGGTTTATGTGTTGTCTAAACACTCCAAATTCATCCCAAACTCTTACAATTAGTCAAATGCATTGGATTTTCACACATTCTGACCCTAGAAACAGTAACAAAGCTGTTTACTGCTTCAAATCAATGTTTTCTCGGTTTTAGCCTGTTTTGGGACAAAATGGGTATAAGTGTTGTCTAAACACTCCAAATTCAACCCAAACTCTTAAAATTAGTCAAATGCATTGGATTGTTACATATTTTGACCCTAGAAACAATAACAAAGTTCTTTACTGCTTCGAATCAATGTTTTCTCGGTTTTAGCTTGTTTTCTCGTTTTAAGCATGTTTTGGGATAAACAGGTTTGAGTGTTGTCTAAACACTCCAAATTCATCCTAAACTCTTAAAACCAGTCAAATGCAATGGATTGTCACAGATTCTGACACTAGAAACAGTAACAAAGCTGTTTACTGCTTCGAATCAATGATTTCTCGGTTTTAGCCTGTATTCTCGGTGTAAGCCTGTTTTGGGATAAAACAGGTTTATGTGTTGTCTAAACACTCCAAATTCATCCCAAACTCTTACAATTAGTCAAATGCATTGGATTGTCACATATTCTGACCCTAGAAACAGTAACAAAGCTGTTTACTGCTTCGAATCAATGATTTCTCGGTTTTAGCTTGTTTTGGGACAAAATGGGTATAAGTGTTGTCTAAACACTCCAAATTCATCCCAAACTCTTATAATTAGTCAAATGCATTGGATTGTTACATATTTTGACCCTAGAAACAGTAACAAAGCTGTTTACTGCTTCAAATCAATGTTTTCTCGGTTTTAGCCTGTTTTCGGTTTAAGCTTGTTTTGGGATAAAACAGGTTTAAGTGTTGTCTAAACACTCCAAATTCATCCCAAACTCTTACAATTAGTCAAATGCAATGGATTTTCACACATTCTGACCCTCGAAGCAGAAACAAAGCTGTTTACTACTTCAAATCAATGTTTTCTTGTTTTTAGCCTGTTTCGGGACAGAATGGGTATAAGTCTTGTCTAAACACTCCAAATTCAACCCGAACTCTTATAATTAGTCAAATGCATTGGATTGTTACATATTTTGACCCTAGAAACAGTAACAAAGCTGTTTACTGCTTCGAATCAATGTTTTCTCGGTTTAGCCTGTTTTGGGATAAAACAGGTTTAAGTGTTGTCTAAACACTCCAAATTCATCCCAAACTCTTACAATTAGTCAAATGCATTGGATTTTCACATATTCTGACCCTAGAAACAGTAACAAAGCTGTTTACTGCTTCAAATCAATGTTTTCTCGGTTTTAGCTTGTTTCGGGACAAAATGGGTATAAGTGTTGTCTAAACACTCCAAATTCATCCCAAACTCTTATAATTAGTCAAATGCATTGGATTGTTACATATTTTGACCCTAGAAACAGTAACAAAGCTGTTTACTGCTTCGAATCAATGTTTTCTCGGTTTTAGCCTGTATTCTCGGTGTAAGCCTGTTTTGGGATAAAACAGGTTTAAGTGTTGTCTAAACACTCCAAATTCATCCCAAACTCTTACAATTAGTCAAATGCATTGGATTGTCACACATTCTGACCCTAGAAACAGTAACAAAGCTGTTTACTGCTTCGAATCAATGTTTTCTCGGTTTTAGCCTGTTTTGGGACAAAATGGGTATAAGTGTTGTCTAAACACTCCAAATTCAACCCAAACTCTTAAAATTAGTCCAATGCATTGGATTGTTACATATTTTGACCCTAGAAACAATAACAAAGTTCTTTACTGCTTCGAATCAATGTTTTCTCGGTTTTAGCTTGTTTTCTCGTTTTAAGCATGTTTTGGGATAAACAGGTTTGAGTGTTGTCTAAACACTCCAAATTCATCCTAAACTCTTAAAACCAGTCAAATGCAATGGATTGTCACAGGTTTTGACACTAGAAACAGTAACAAAGCTGTTTACTGCTTCAAATCAATGTTTTCTCGGTTTTAGCCTGTTTCGGGACAAAATGGGTATAAGTGTTGTCTAAACACTCCAAATTCATCCCGAACTCTTATAATTAGTCCAATGCATTGGATTGTTACAAATTTTGACCCTAGAAACAGTGGCATAGCTGTTTACTGCTTCAAATCAGAGTTTTCTCGGTTTTAGCCTGTTTTCTCGATTTAAGCATGTTTTGGGATAACATAGGTTTAAGTCTTGTCTAAACACTCCAAGTTCATCCCAAACTCTTACAATTAGTCAAATGCATTGGATTGTCACACATTCTGACCCTAGAAACAGTAACAAAGCTGTTTACTGCTTCGAATCAATGATTTCTCGGTTTAGCTTGTTTTCTCGTTTTAAGCATGTTTTGGGATAAACAGGTTTGAGTGTTGTCTAAACACTCCAAATTCATCTAAACTCTTACAATTAGTCAAATGCATTGGATTGTCACAGTTCTGACCCTAGAAACAGTAACAAAGCTGTTTACTGCTTCAAATCAATGTTTTCTCGGTTTTAGCCTGTTTCGGGACAAAATGGGTATAAGTGTTGTCTAAACACTCCAAATTCATCCCAAACTCTTAAAATTAGTCAAATGCATTGGATTGTTACATATTTTGACCCTAGAAACAGTAACAAAGCTGTTTACTGCTTCAAATCAGAGTTTTCTCGGTTTTAGCCTGTTTTCTCGATTTAAGCATGTTTTGGGATAACATAGGTTTAAGTCTTGTCTAAACACTCCAAATTCATCCCAAACTCTTACAATTAGTCAAATGCATTGGATTGTCACACATTCTGACCCTAGAAACAGTAACAAAGCTGTTTACTGCTTCGAATCAATGATTTCTCGGTTTTAGCCTGTATTCTCGGTGTAAGCCTGTTTTGGGATAAAACAGGTTTATGTGTTGTCTAAACACTCCAAATTCATCCCAAACTCTTACAATTAGTCAAATGCATTGGATTTTCACATATTCTGACCCTAGAAACAGTAACAAAGCTGTTTACTGCTTCAAATCAATGTTTTCTCGGTTTTAGCTTGTTTCGGGACAAAATGGGTATAAGTGTTGTCTAAACACTCCAAATTCAACCCAAACTCTTATAATTAGTCAAATGCATTGGATTGTTACATATTTTGACCCTAGAAACAGTAACAAAGCTGTTTACTGCTTCGAATCAATTTTTTCTCGGTTTTAGCCTGTTTTCTCGGTTTAAGCCTGTTTTGGGATAAAACAGGTTTAAGTGTTGTCTAAACACTCCAAGTTCATCCCAAACTCTTACAATTAGTCAAATGCATTGGATTTTCACACATTCTGACCCTAGAAACAGTAACAAAGCTGTTTACTACTTCAAATCAATGTTTTCTTGTTTTTAGCCTGTTTCGGGACAGAATGGGTATAAGTCTTGTCTAAACACTCCAAATTCAACCTGAACTCTTATAATTAGTCAAATGCATTGGATTGTTACATATTTTGACCCTAGAAACAGTAACAAAGCTGTTTACTGCTTCGAATCAATGTTTTCTCGGTTTAAGCCTGTTTTGGGATAAAACAGGTTTAAGTGTTGTCTAAACACTCCAAGTTCATCCCAAACTCTTACAATTAGTCAAATGCATTGGATTGTCACACATTCTGACCCTAGAAACAGAAAAAAAGCTGTTTACTGCTTCAATCAATGTTTTCTCGGTTTTAGCTTGTTTCGGGACAAAATGGGTATAAGTGTTGTCTAAACACTCCAAATTCATCCCGAACTCTTATAATTAGTCCAATGCATTGGATTGTTACATATTTTGACCCTAGAAACAGTAACAAAGCTGTTTACTGCTTCGAATCAATGTTTTCTCGGTTTTAGCCTGTTTTCTCGATTTAAGCATGTTTTGGGATAAAATAGGTTTAAGTCTTGTCTAAACACTCCAAGTTCATCCCAAACTCTTACAATTAGTCAAATGCATTGGATTGTCACACATTCTGACCCTAGAAACAGTAACAAAGCTGTTTACTGCTTCGAATCAATGATTTCTCGGTTTTAGCTTGTTTTCTCGTTTTAAGCATGTTTTGGGATAAACAGGTTTGAGTGTTGTCTAAACACTCCAAATTCATCCTAAACTCTTAAAACCAGTCAAATGCAATGGATTGTCACAGATTTTGACACTAGAAACAGTAACAAAGCTGTTTACTGCTTCAAATCAATGTTTTCTCGGTTTTAGCCTGTTTCGGGACAAAATGGGTATAAGTGTTGTCTAAACACTCCAAATTCATCCCAAACTCTTATAATTAGTCAAATGCATTGGATTGTTACACATTTTGACCCTAGAAACAGTAACAAAGCTGTTTACTGCTTCGAATCAGAGTTTTCTCGGTTTTAGCCTGTTTTCTCGATTTAAGCATGTTTTGGGATAAAATAGGTTTAAGTCTTGTCTAAACACTCCAAATTCAACCCGAACTCTTATAATTAGTCACATGCATTGGATTGTTACATATTTTGACCCTAGAAACAGTAACAAAGCTGTTTACTGCTTCGAATCAATGATTTCTCGGTTTTAGCCTGTTTCTCGGTGTAAGCCTGTTTTGGGATAAAACAGGTTTAAGTGTTGTCTAAACACTCCAAATTCATCCCAAACTCTTACAATTAGTCAAATGCATTGGATTTTCACACATTCTGACCCTAGAAACAGTAACAAAGCTGTTTACTGCTTCGAATCAATGTTTTCTCGGTTTTAGCTTGTTTCGGGACAAAATGGGTATAAGTGTTGTCTAAACACTCCAAATTCATCCCAAACTCTTACAATTAGTCAAATGCATTGGATTGTTACATATTTTGACCCTAGAAACAGTAACAAAGCTGTTTACTGCTTCGAATCAATGTTTTCTCGGTTTAAGCCTGTTTTGGGATAAAACGGGTTTAAGTGTTGTCTAAACACTCCAAATTCATCCCAAACTCTTACAATTAGTCAAATGCATTGGATTGTCACACATTCTGACCCTAGAAACAGTAACAAAGCTGTTTACTGCTTCGAATCAATGATTTCTCGGTTTTAGCCTTTATTCTCGGTGTAAGCCTGTTTTGGGATAGAACAGGTTTATGTGTTGTCTAAACACTCCAAATTCATCCCAAACTCTTACAATTAGTCAAATGCAATGGATTTTCACACATTCTGACCCTAGAAACAGTAACAAAGCTGTTTACTGCTTCAAATCAATGTTTTCTCGGTTTTAGCCTGTTTCGGGACAAAATGGGTATAAGTGTTGTCTAAACACTCCAAATTCATCCCAAACTCTTACAATTAGTCAAATGCATTGGATTGTTACACATTCTGACCCTAGAAACAGTAACAAAGCTGTTTACTGCTTCGAATCAATGTTTTCTCGGTTTTAGCCTGTTTTCTCGTTTTAAGCATGTTTTGGGATAAACAGGTTTGAGTGTTGTCTAAACACTCCAAATTCATCCCAAACTCTTACAATTAGTCAAATGCAATGGATTGTCACACATTCTGACACTAGAAACAGTAACAAAGCTGTTTACTGCTTCAAATCAATGTTTTCTCGGTTTTAGCCTGTTTCGGGACAAAATGGGTATAAGTGTTGTCTAAACACTCCAAATTCAACCCGAACTCTTATAATTAGTCAAATGCATTGGATTGTTACATATTTTGACCCTAGAAACAGTAACAAAGCTGTTTACTGCTTCAAATCAATGTTTTCTCGGTTTTAGCCTGTTTTCTCGGTTTAAGCCTGTTTTGGGATAAAACAGGTTTAAGTGTTGTCTAAACACTCCAAATTCATCCCAAACTCTTACAATTAGTCAAATGCATTGGATTGTCACACATTCTGACCCTAGAAACAGTAACAAAGCTGTTTACTGCTTCGAATCAATGATTTCTCGGTTTTAGCCTGTTTTCTCGGTGTAAGCCTGTTTTGGGATAAAACAGGTTTATGTGTTGTCTAAACACTCCAAATTCATCCCAAACTCTTACAATTAGTCAAATGCATTGGATTTTCACACATTCTGACCCTAGAAACAGTAACAAAGCTGTTTACTGCTTCAATCAATGTTTTCTCGGTTTTAGCCTGTTTTGGGACAAAATGGGTATAAGTGTTGTCTAAACACTCCAAATTCATCCCAAACTCTTAAAATTAGTCAAATGCATTGGATTGTTACATATTTTGACCCTAGAAACAGTAACAAAGCTGTTTACTGCTTCGAATCAATGTTTTCTCGGTTTTAGCTTGTTTTCTCGTTTTAAGCATGTTTTGGGATAAACAGGTTTGAGTGTTGTCTAAACACTCCAAATTCATCCTAAACTCTTAAAATTAGTCAAATGCATTGGATTGTCACACATTTTGACACTAGAAACAGTAACAAAGCTGTTTACTGCTTCAAATCAATGTTTTCTCGGTTTTAGCCTGTTTCGGGACAAAATGGGTATAAGTGTTGTCTAAACACTCCAAATTCATCCCGAACTCTTATAATTAGTCCAATGCATTGGATTGTTACAAATTTTGACCCTAGAAACAGTGGCATAGCTGTTTACTGCTTCGAATCAGAGTTTTCTCGGTTTTAGCCTGTTTTCTCGATTTAAGCATGTTTTGGGATAAAATAGGTTTAAGTGTTGTCTAAACACTCCAAATTCATCCCAAACTCTTACAATTAGTCAAATGCATTGGATTGTCACACATTCTGACCCTAGAAACAGTAACAAAGCTGTTTACTGCTTCGAATCAATGTTTTCTCGGTTTTAGCCTGTTTTGGGACAAAACAGGTTATAAGTGTTGTCTAAACACTCCAAATTCATCCCAAACTCTTACAATTAGTCAAATGCATTGGATTGTTACATATTTTGACCCTAGAAACAGTAACAAAGCTGTTTACTGCTTCGAATCAATGTTTTCTCGGTTTTAGCCTGTTTTCTCGTTTAAGCCTGTTTTGGGATAAAACAGGTTTAAGTGTTGTCTAAACACTCCAAATTCATCCCAAACTCTTACAATTAGTCAAATGCATTGGATTGTCACACATTCTGACCCTAGAAACAGTAACAAAGCTGTTTACTGCTTCAAATCAATGTTTTCTCGGTTTTAGCCTGTTTCGGGACAAAATGGGTATAAGTGTTGTCTAAACACTCCAAATTCATCCCAAACTCTTATAATTAGTCAAATGCATTGGATTGTTACATATTTTGACCCTAGAAACAGTAACAAAGCTGTTTACTGCTTCAAATCAATGTTTTCTCGGTTTTAGCCTGTTTTGGGACAAAATGGGTATAAGTGTTGTCTAAACACTCCAAATTCATCCCAAACTCTTACAATTAGTCAAATGCATTGGATTGTTACATATTTTGACCCTAGAAACAATAACAAAGCTGTTTACTGCTTCGAATCAATGTTTTCTCGGTTTTAGCTTGTTTTCTCGTTTTAAGCATGTTTTGGGATAAAATGGGTTTAAGTGTTGTCTAAACACTCCAAATTCATCCCAAACTCTTAAAATTAGTCAAATGCATTGGATTGTCACATTTTGACCCTAGAAACAGTAACAAAGCTGTTTACTGCTTCAAATCAATGTTTTCTCGGTTTTAGCCTGTTTCGGGACAAAATGGGTATAAGTGTTGTCTAAACACTCCAAATTCATCCCGAACTCTTATAATTAGTCAAATGCATTGGATTGTTACATATTTTGACCCTAGAAACAGTAACAAAGCTGTTTACTGCTTCAAATCAATGTTTTCTCGGTTTTAGCCTGTTTTCTCGTTTAAGCATGTTTTGGGACAAAATGGCTTTATGTGTTGTCTAAACACTCCAAATTCATCCCAACTCTTACAATTAGTCAAATGCATTGGATTTTCACACATTCTGACCCTAGAAACAGTAACAAAGCTGTTTACTGCTTCGAATCAATGATTTCTCGGTTTTAGCCTGTATTCTCGGTGTAAGCCTGTTTTGGGATAAAACAGGTTTGATGTGTTGTCTAAACACTCCAAATTCATCCCAAACTCTTACAATTAGTCAAATGCAATGGATTTTCACACATTCTGACCCTAGAAACAGTAACAAAGCTGTTTACTGCTTCAAATCAATGTTTTCTCGGTTTTAGCCTGTTTTGGGACAAAATGGGTATAAGTGTTGTCTAAACACTCCAAATTCAACCCAAACTCTTAAAATTAGTCAAATGCATTGGATTGTTACATATTTTGACCCTAGAAATAACAAAGCTGTTTACTGCTTCGAATCAATGTTTTCTCGGTTTTAGCCTGTTTTCTCGTTTTAAGCATGTTTTGGGATAAACAGGTTTAAGTGTTGTCTAAACACTCCAAATTCATCCCAAACTCTTAAAATTAGTCAAATGCAATGGATTGTCACACATTTTGACACTAGAAACAGTAACAAAGCTGTTTACTGCTTGAATCAATGTTTTCTCGGTTTTAGCTGTTTCGGGACAAAATGGGTATAAGTGTTGTCTAAACACTCCAAATTCATCCCAAACTCTTATAATTAGTCAAATGCATTGGATTGTTACATATTTTGACCCTAGAAACAGTAACAAAGCTGCTGCTTCAAATCAATGTTTTCTCGGTTTTAGCCTGTTTTCTCGTTTAAGCATGTTTTGGGATAAAACAGGTTTAAGTGTTGTCTAAACACTCCAAATTCATCCCAAACTCTTACAATTAGTCAAATGCATTGGATTGTCACACATTCTGACCCTAGAAACAGTAACAAAGCTGTTTACTGCTTCGAATCAATGTTTTCTCGGTTTTAGCCTGTTTTGGGACAAAATGGGTATAAGTGTTGTCTAAACACTCCAAATTCATCCCAAACTCTTATAATTAGTCAATGCATTGGATTGTTACATATTTTGACCCTAGAAACAGTAACAAAGCTGTTTACTGCTTCGAATCAATGTTTTCTCGGTTTGCTTGTTTTCTCGTTTTAAGCATGTTTTGGGATAACAGGTTTAAGTGTTGTCTAAACACTCCAAATTCATCCCAAACTCTTATAATTAGTCAAATGCATTGGATTGTCACACATTTTGACCCTAGAAACAGTAACAAAGCTGTTTACTGCTTCGAATCAATGTTTTCTCGGTTTAGCCTGTTTCGGGACAAAATGGGTATAAATGTTGTCTAAACACTCCAAATTCATCCCAACTCTTACAATTAGTCAAATGCATTGGATTTTACATATTTGACCCTAGAAACAGTAACAAAGCTGTTTACTGCTTCAAATCAAGTTTTTCTCGGTTTTAGCTTTCTGATTTAAGCGGTTTGGGATAAATGGGTATAAGTGTTGTCTAAACACTCCAAAGTTCATCCCAAACTCTTACAATTAGTCAAATGCATTGGATTGTCACACATTCTGACCCTAGAAACAGTAACAAAGCTGTTTACTGCTTCGAATCAATGATTTCTCGGTTTTAGCCTGTATTCTCGGTGTAAGCCTGTTTTGGGATAAAACAGGTTTATGTGTTGTCTAAACACTCCAAATTCATCCCAAACTCTTACAATTAGTCAAATGCATTGGATTTTCACATATTCTGACCCTAGAAACAGTAACAAAGCTGTTTACTGCTTCAAATCAATGTTTTCTCGGTTTTAGCCTGTTTTGGGACAAAATGGGTATAAGTGTTGTCTAAACACTCCAAATTCAACCCAAACTCTTAAAATTAGTCCAATGCATTGGATTGTTACATATTTTGACCCTAGAAACAATAACAAAGTTCTTTACTGCTTCGAATCAATGTTTTCTCGGTTTTAGCTTGTTTTCTCGTTTTAAGCATGTTTTGGGATAAACAGGTTTGAGTGT